>PVIA01007467.1:0-74928 GCA_004024845.1 Tonatia bakeri
TGGGAGGACTTGAATGGGAGTAAGGGGGTGAAAACTGTACTTGAACATTCATTTAAATTAAAAACAAAAAAGAAATGGGTGCCATCGAATCTTGGGCTGGGGCACACCATGAAAAGGCAGCCACGGAATGACACCTTGTCCAAGGTAAACATGTGCGACAGAAGGGAAAGTGGAACAGCAAGTGTTCCATTTCACTCAGGCACCTGCTCTAGGGAAAGCGACCAATCACTTGGGTGAAATGGGGCAGAGGGGACACCCATCATGTCACTGCACGGTTGCCTAGAACAGCAGAGAATATGGATGACAAATAACTAAAGAGAAGTGACAACACTGGCACACAGGAAATATGAGAATCATGGGAGAAACTAGCTATGTACCCCCAGAGTCCGTCATTAACAAAAGTGTAGAGAATAGGTTTTAATTTCAAATTTCAATTTTTCAAAAAAGAAAGGAAATAAAAATTATAACTCAGCTCCCTAGTTGGAATTGACCGGGCCTGAACCTTGGCTCTACCACTAAGCTGTGTGATCGTGGGCAAGCTACCCAAACTTAATGGGCCTCAGTTTCTCAATCTGTAAAATGGGAAACAGTCCTATTTCAAAGATGTTTCTGGGATTGTTATTAGAAACAAATAGAAAAGTAATAGCTGATATTCATTGACCATGTACTATATGGAAGACAACGTCCTGAACACTCCAAACATACCCATTCACATGTATTCCTCACAGCTATATGAAATCAATTAGCCCTGTTTTTATGGGTGAAAAAATGAGGCTTAACTCAGTGTTCAATAAATACCAACTTTATTTCATAACCCTAAATTGCAAGAGAAAGGTAACACCAAAAAAAGAAAGAGTCACAGAAATTGACATTGTTATCTAAAAGTCACAACTAGTATCAACAGAGTAACAGGGGCCAAGAAGGGACACCAATGTTCTGCATCACAGGTGGCAGACACGAGGCCTGTGGGCCAAATCCTTGTTTTATCCAGCTCCACACCTGGTTTCTGCCCGGCAGCAGCGCCGAGCTCCTTGCCCCTCATTAAGGAATAGTTACATTTATACAGTCCTAAAATTATGTTTGGCCCTTTGAAGGCAACTGTGAGGCCGATGTGGCCCTGGTGAAAATTAGTTTGACACCCCGGTTCTACACAAAGTTCAATGAGGTAACTGAAGTTTTAAAGAACACAAATAAAGAGAGAAGAGAGATTTCAGAACGATAATATCCTTATAGATCTAAGTCCTAAATGAGATGAAGCTGGCAATAAAGACAGCTATTTTAGATCTCTGTATTATTAGAACAAGAAAAGGGGAGTCCAATTATTTGTGACGTATGAGAAAGGTTCACGTGACAGAGGAAACAGCTCCTCAGATCTCTAAATCAAGATCATATTCTCCAAGTGTTTTCCTTAATCATTTTCTCTCTCCCGTTTTACTGACTCCTTTGTTATAATCTATGTCACATTCTCTTCTTTCCCATTTAGTTTTAAAGTAAAACAACAACAAAAAAATTGCTTCTCTCCCTTATTCTTAATCTTTCTGTCCCGCCTCAACTCTCCAAGTAACACCTCGCCCTTCAGTGTCCGCTTCCATCGTCCCTTCCTCTCTCTCTCCAGCCCGAGGTAAGCAGTTCGCTTTCCCCACGGACCCTCCACACACATTCTTCGGACACACCTTCCCAATTTGCAGATTTAACAGATTCTTCAGAGATTGGTCGGATCTGACCTTGCTGAAAACCTGACCCCATCATCCACAGTCTGCTGCTGCTCTCTTCCCGCCTTGGTACTTGCCTGGTTCTCTCGTTACCTCTCTAGCAATCCCTCTCGCCTTCTTTGGTTCTTCCTTTGTCCAATTTGAAATGCTTGTTTTCTGTTATTTTATCTCTTCTATTTGGCTCAGAGATGAGGTATATTCTGCTTTAATTTAAAAATTCTCTATGCTTTACTTTGGGCACAGTCCCAGAGGCCCTCAACCCTTCAGAGCTTAACCTGAAACTCTCCCTGAACATGAAGTGAAATGCCGTTAAACCCAGCCCATTGTCTCCCCATTAGGAACTCAGCTTCCTCTGGGATCCCCAATAGGCCTCCTTTGTAAGGTTTATTTGGTTTCTCAGTATCTTCACTTCCCTGTTCCTTCTCCTGAGAGGTTTCATCAGAGGCACAACAGAAGCCTTTGGTTCCTTTTCTGCCTCCTCAGGGGCTTTTTCATCTGTCTGTACCTGTGCTGGCTGCTAAGCTGCTTTCGAATTCTCTCTTGTCTCACTCATCAGGCCAATTAGGAATGACTTCTATCTTCTTCTCTGTTGAGTTACAATGGGGCTTTCAACTTTTAACCAAAGTACCTAGTGTTTACAGTTTTCCACAGCTCAGGCAATACTGGTGGATCTGGGGGACCACTGATTTAAGTCCTTGGAAACAGAGACAATTAAAAACACAGCAATCCCAAGGAGACCATTTTGAACTAGAGGTAGAATTATCTTTTAAATTTGCAAAGAAATTTGTTTATACAGGGAAAAGATGTCTGTTTTCTGGAATCAACCATTAAGCATGAAAAATGTCTCATGCCTGAAATCCTTAAAATAATTTCCTTTCTGTCTGAGATTTTTTTTTTTTAAGCTCAGATGTGTTTTCTGGCTAGAAGGCAGAGTCTGCTCTATCTTTTCCATTTTCAGATTTTACTGACATGAGTATGTATCACTCTTGGGCCCAATGATGACAATATAAACCAGAGCCTAAAGGTGAACTTCCTCAGCAACCCAAGAATACTTAGGGCACAAATCAGACAACCTAACTCTTTCTCGTTTCTGATCCCAGCCTACCAGGATCTCATATTCCTCAACACTGTCCCCGTTAACAGTGTCCACAGTCCAATGTAGTACTTGATTCCTCTATGCCGTCAGCAGTCCCAGATTTTTTGGCAACATGCCATCTCTCTATCATGATAGTTGTTCCTACTGGTATAGTACACTTCTTCTGTATGCATCCATGCTCAACAGGCTCTAAGTCTGACTAAAACTCACTGATGCTGTAACCTGTCAGCTTGGAGCTCTCATAGCACCTGATTTCACCCAAGCCTCAGTTTACTCATTAATTCCTGCTTCAAACTTCCAGCATTCCCACTACCTGAAATTACTGTGAGCCTATCACTTATGCTATGAGTAGCAAGGGATCTAGGAAGTCAGTATGTTAACATCTATCCTGCTTCTAACTGTTTTCTATTCATTGTATATGTTCTTTTCTTCCCTCTTTTTCTGCCTCCTCTGATTTATTTCTAACTAATCTAAGTCCCCTTTCAAATAACACTCTAGTGCTTCATGTGTAGCACAAATACCTTATTACAGACTATTCTCAATTCCGATCACCATCCCTTGCAACACTGCTGTCACTCATTTCACTTCTCAATGTACTATAATAACCCAATACACTGTCACTATTATTGTTTTAAATAGATAGTTTGCTGTTAGATCACCTAAGAAAAATAAAAAATTTTATTTACTTTCATTTATTCCTTCTCTGACATCCTTCTGTCTTTATGTTGATCCAAGTTTCTAAACTATATAATTTTCCTTTTGCCTGAGGAACTGCTCTGGGCACTTCTTGCAGGCAGGTCTACTAGCAATGGGTTCCCTTGGTTGGTTTTGTTTTTGTTTTGTTTTTTTCTGAAAAAGTTTTTTATTTCTCCTTCACTTTTGAAGGATATTTATTAATATAGAGTGCTAGATTGGTGATTTTTTTAAAGTATTTTCTTTAAGTATTGCACTCCACTCTCTTCTTGCTTGCTTGGTTTCTGATGAAAAGTATAATGTAATTTTTTTATTATATTAATTTTTATTGGGGTGGCACTATTTAACAGAATTATACACGTTTCAGGTGCACAATTCCACAACACATCATATCACCTGTACACTACACTGAGTGTTCACCACCCCAAGTCAGGTCTCCTTCCATCACCATCTACCCCCCTTTACCCTCCCCCACCTCCTCCCACCGCCTCCCACGGACAATCACACTGTTGTCTGTGTCAATATATTTTTATCCTCTTTCTTTTATGGGTAAAGTATTTTTTCCTCTAGCTTCACTCAAGATTTTCTCTGTTTTTCTGCAGTTTGAATATCATATGCCTAGGTGTGGGCATTTGTGTATGTGTGTTTATATGTATTTATATATAACCTATTCGGAGTGCTCTGAGCTTCATGAATCTGTGGTTTGATGTCGGCCATGAATTTTAAAGTTTTCTGCCATTATTACTTCAAATACTTCTGCCCCATTCTCTCTTCTGCGGGTGTTCCAATTACGATGTAGCCTTTTTCCTTGCAACCCCTACGTCCTTCCCTGACCACAAGGTTCCCAATCTCCTTCCTTGAGGCCCTGACCATTATGAACCATGGTTTCTCCCACTTCGGTGAGACAGACAGGAGGCCAAAGAGAGACTGAGTGGGAGAAAGTCCCTCCCACAAGTGGGGGTGAAGTTCCAGCAAAGGCTTTTCCCTGCAGAGGAGGCTTTTGTGATGGAGAATGCTCTGGGTACACTTTACAAAGACTCCTCTCCCACTCCCACGTCCAGAACCACAAAAGGATCTACTTGCCTGGATCTTCACTGTGAGACACTGATGGGATTCCTGGAGGCACAGTCTGAGAAAACGTGAGGGTTTCTACAGCTGCAGCGCCCGGGAGTGTTCACTCTAATACACCACACTCAGTCTCCAACAATCCATCAAAACTACTGTGTAGGCATTCTTACCAGTTTTGGGCTCCAGCAGCTTGTGCTCCAGGTAAGGAGGCTATGGCTACATCTACCCTGGCGTGCCTGTCTCTGCAGAGTTAAGCAGAGTGGTTTTCCTTTTGATATCTGTTCTTGGATGAATTGCAGAAAATGTGTTGATTTTCAGTTTGCCCAGCTTTTTCCCTTTGTAAGGATGAGAGCAACAACTCTAGCACATTGGAGCTGAAGGCAGACACCTCACTCCCCATGTCATGGGACGTTCACCCTGAGACAGGATGCTATAAGAAAGCCCAAACCACGTGGACAGCCAGTTGTGGCTTTGCGGCCACGTAAGTGAACCACATGACCATGACCCCCCATACCCCAGTCAAGCTGCACAAAATGATACCACGTGTAACGGAAACAAACCTCTCCTACCCAGCCCTTCCCCAACTGCAGCAAATTAAATGCAGTGTTGTTTTAAGTCTCTAAGTTTGGGGATAGTTCATTTTGCTGCGATGTATACGCAGAACAGTCCTAAGATAACCATCAAGGCCTTACCAGCCTCTCCAAACCCAATTCATACAAGTCTCCCTGAACACACCGGATGCCCCCAGTCACACGGGGCTCTCTTGAGTCTGCAGAGCCTACCATGCTCTGCTACGGATCTGGCCTGAACATGCTTTCCCTACTTTTTACCTGGTCGTTCACACCTCCTCTTTCAGATCTAAGCGTAACTCTCCCCTTCTCAGCAAGGCTTCCAATGTCCATCCACCAAAAGTATACCTATTGCCTACTCCTCTCTCGCACAAACAGATATAACCCGCCACTCTCTGTCTTAATTCTTTCTCATAGATCTTTTTTCTTTTACACAATTTAAAATCACAGGTATCTCTGCTAACTTGATTAATTTTGCCTCCCAAGCTAGACAATGGCTTCATGAGAAGAGAACCTCAGTTCTGCTCACCACCACATACCCTTGGCCTGGCCTAGCACGCAGAACACCACAGGGGCTTAGAAAATGCCTCTAAAGAAAGGAGATCTTTTATTTTTAAAGATTTTATTTATTTATCTTTAGAGAGGGGAAAGGAGGGAGAAGGAGAGGGAGAGAAACATGATGTACAAGAGAAACAGAGATCAGTCCCTCCTTCATGGCCCCTACTGGGGACCTGGCCTGCAACCCAGGCATGTGCCCTGACTGGGAATTGAACCGGAAACATTTAGTCCTCAGGCCAGCACTCAATCCATGGAGCAATGCCAGCCAGGGCAGGACATCTTTTAAATAACACCGCCTCCATGCATTCATTGTTGAGACAAGCATTTCTCAATCTTGGTACTATGACGCTTGGGATAAACAATTCTCCGCTGCAGAAGACTGCCCTGCTCATTCGCAGGTGGTTCAACAGCATTGCTGGCCTCTACCCCCTAGATTCGAGTAATACAACCACCTCTCCCCAAGCTGTGAAAACCAAAAATGTTTCCAGATATCATCAAATACATCCTGAGGAGAAAGGTTGAGAACCAGTTGAGAACCACTGGCTTAGACTAGAAAGATGCTACTTCCCTAGCATCCTGGTTTACACTAAAAGGATGACAATAATAATGGAACAACTCAGAAACGTGGGTATTTTAAAACTGAAACCAGTCTTCTCATCACGTCCTTCCTCTAGTCCTCCTCAAATACTATTTAAACTGGACTATGGGAAAGAGATTCTAGGAGCTCTATCACTGTAATAATTGGGAATTTCCACACCACCTCTTAAAAAAATTCTTCTACTATCCACAGAATGCCTCCATTTTCACCAACGGGCCATAGTTGATATACGAACTCAACTCTGAAGACAGAAAATATCGCTGGTTGTTTTGAGGGGCTCCCAATCAAATGATCACAGAACCCTAGTAACAAAATGACCAATAGAGGCCAAAACATTTAAACACTCTCTGACAGGACAGGTATCCCTGTACAGGTTAGTCTAATAATTGAAATCGTGCCTCTTGCCTAAACAACAGCCTCATTGTCACCTTCATCTACAAGATTAGGCACCATTTCTCGGCTGCAGGCTGAGTGACAGCGGCTGCGCCCAAGAGACAGACTCTCATGCCTTGCATCCCTCCTCTGAAGGACGTCAGGGTTAAATCTGTGATTTGAATGGACTTTCCAGATTTTTAAAAATAAAATCAGCAGATGGTGGTGGGTGCACTACTATCCTCCTTGGCCTAGGTAAGGGTAAGAACTCTACTTTTCCAACTTTTTCCTGAACATAAGGAGCACCAGATCTGAAAATCATATGGAGTAAAATCCATGTAGTCCATTAGGTTTTTTAAAAAATTCAGTTATCTTGTATCTTGGCATGTATTGTGTGCATTAACTATAAAACACTGATTGCATTATCATAGCACTCTGGCATTTTCAGACGCTGTGACTAATAATGTGGATACAGGCTTGATCTTAGGAGTGAGCTGTGATACAAGCTGTGGCCCACGGAGCCAGAGTCTGAAAGAAATCAAAGCAGCCCTAATGAGAAACAGAGAGGGGCCTCGGGAGCAGCCTGCAGCAGAGCCCGTACAAAGTCATGCAGATGTGCCTCTCTCTGCTGGAGTCCCTATTCGTGGGCAGAAACTGCTGAGGACGCTGGAAGTCAGCATGACACTCCAGTTGTCAACACTAAAGATTGAAACTTCAGTGAACCAGGAGTCCAGTGTTTTCCATGTGAGCATTTCTGACTTTTAAAAGTCTTCAAACTCCTCCTGATAGTGTTGCCATTGAGTTGACCTTCAGGGCAAGCAGTAAAAGCCACCTTTTTAATCTCACATATTCTGAAAAGGTAGTTAGTTACCTGCCACTGTCTCTCTTCTGACTGCTGCTTGTTTTAATCAACAGCATTTCTTCCCGCTATTTCCCCCGGGGGCTTTGAAGAGCTCTTTGAAATGTATTTAGTATATTTCAGGCTTGGTTTGGGCTAGTCTCTCAATTTATGAGGTTATTTCATTCAAGTTCAATAATTCGGCACCAATTAGCAGGATGAAATGCTAAAAGACTGGCACTTTCAAACACATAAGTCTCATGTTACACAGAGTGAGCAATTCCTCCACTGTCCTTATTCACCTCGAAGATAACAATTTAGGGATGGCACAAACCTGTGTGTGCAGGCTTCTGTGCTTAGCAGGCTCCCCCAGGAGTAAAGCTTTGCATCTTCGCCTCAACCAAAACTGAACATAAGCAGAAAAAAATGACCAGAAATCAGGGTCATCTGTGGAATGGCTTTGTCAAAGTCCAATACTCTAATTCCAGAGACGGAAACAAGAGCAAGGTTTTTTGTTTTTTTTTTAATCTAAATGACACCAGAAGTATGAGAAAAACTAAAGCAAGCAGCTACAGGCTCACACCCCCTAGATGAAGTAGGAGGGAAAAGAAAGGGCTCTTTCCTGGGCTCACAGTGTCTCACCACTGGTGGCAGGGTCAGGAGCCTGCGGGACTCGGAAGGACTGGGATGTGCTCCTCCAACAGGTTCTGGGGCCCTGCGGAGCATGTGGTTTCCACCATGTCTCACGTTTCAGAGTTGAGGTGGCCAGCGATTGCTGCTTTTAACTACCATAGACACATCCGGGGGTGCTCACATAGTAATGACCCACCGACCGTCTCCCAACTTATATGGCTTAAAGGCAATTCCACTTTACCACTTAAACAAAACACCCTTGCTTAATCAAAATTCACACAATAATCAAAATGAATCAGTTTGCTTTTACTTTAAGGCCCTTAGCCTTTAACAAATTTAATGGAGAGCCTAACACAGGGTGAACATCTTATGGTAAAGTCTTATACTATTTACTTGGAGAACAAAGCACCGAAAGGGAACTGTCACAATGAGTGCTACGAATACACACAGTGATGAGGGAGGCTTGATTTTAAAGTAAATGACCTAGGCATCTGTGTTTATGTCAGTGACATGCCGTTTTGATTACTATAGCCTTAAAGTATTGTTTGATATCGGATAGCATGATACCTCCAATTTTGTTCTTCTTTTTCAAGATTGCTGTCACTGTTCAGGGTCTTGTGTTTCCACACAAATTTTTGGATTATGCATTCTAGTTCTGTGAGAAATGCCATTGGCATTTTGATAGGAATGGCTTAAATCCATAGATTGCTTCTACTTCTGGGTATATATCCAAAGAAACTCAAAACACCAACTCAAAAGAATATATGCACCCCCGTATTCACTGCAGCATTATTCACAACAGCCAAGCTCTGGAAGCAAACCAAGTGCCTACCACAGATGAGTGGATAGACAAGCCATGCTGCACACATCCAGTGGAATATTCGCCACAAAAACGAATGAAATCTTACCATCTGTGACAGCATGGATGGACCTAGAGGATAATATTATGCTAAGTGAAGTAAGTCAGTCAGAGAAAGAAAAATATATAAATTCACTTATATGTAGAATCTAAAGAATGAAATAAACAAACAAAATAGAAATAGACTTACACATAGAGAGAACAGACTGGCAGATGTCACAGTGAAGGGGTCTCAGGGGTTGGGCGAAAAAGGGGAAGGAATCAGAAGTACTAACTGGCAGTTACAGAATACACATGGATGTAAAACACAGCAGCGAGAATACGGTCGACAATATCATAGCTACTCTGTATAGTGCCAGACGGCTACTGAAAATATCGGGGCGAGCACTTTGCAAAGCATGTGACTGTCTAAGTACTATGCTGTGTACCTCAAACTGATACAAAATAATGTTGAATGCAACTGTAATTGAAAAATAAAATGTAAAAAGAAGCAAATGAATCTGTGATTCAAACACCACTAGAGAGAACATATTTAAAATACCTCAGTCGACACCACCCTCCCTTCCTGCCTGTTGAGTCTACGCACCATTTTACCTGGTCTTGCTTACCACATTCTGGCTCATACAGACTACGGTCCTTCCTCACTCTATAGATTCAGTTACGCATTTGGACCATCTCCCTGCAAGACTGTTAACCTTCCTGGCATCAGAATCCACATCTCAGATACCTATTTTTCACCTACAGCATAGAAAAGGCATAAAAACAACATAATAAACACTCATCATCAGTTGAATAAGCTCAGAAAATGTGTTAACAAGTGTCTTAATATACAAACATCCTTGGAAGACTTAGAGGTAAAAAGATGACTTCAAAGTGTTGAATTAAAGAGCTTTTAAAATGCCACACGTTTCGAAATGTGAAGTGTTATACAATGCATGTTGTTAAAAATCCGGTATTCAATGTTAAAGGAATTCAGAAGAAAGACTCTCATCAGGAAACCAAAGCAGCACAGAGATTAGTAGAGGGAGTGATGGTAAACTACCTCCCTGCCCCAAACATAGACAGACATGTGCACAAAGAAATAATTTTGAAGCTGGGGAACACTTGTTTTAAAAACAATCTCTGCTTGCCCTGGCTGGTGTAGCTCAGTGGATTGAGCACGGGCTGTGAACCAGGCATCGCAGGTTCGAATCCCAGTCAGGGCACATGCCTAGGTTGCAGGCCATGTCTCCCAGCAACCGCACATTGATGTTTCTCTCTCTCTCTCTCTCCCTCCCTTCCCTCTCTAAAAATAAATAAATAAAATCTTAAAAAAAAAATCTCTGCTCAAACATAAAAAGTTTAAAGTTTTTCAAAACAACACTTTATTTTTGAGTGTTGCATTTTGATGTGGTTGCAGCTACTCAGCCATAACCTTCAGAACCAAATTCATTACCAAAGGGGTTACACAGTATAGGCCTCACAGTCAAGTCCCCAACCTCTGTGTCCCTACAGGAATAAGAAACTCAAGAGAATTCAAGGGATTTATAAAAACCCTTCTATTCCTTCTCAAGCTTCTAAATTTTGGCTAACAGCTACTACTATACCAAAATCAACAATGACACAAACCTCTTGCTGGGGGAGTTGGGGGTATCATTTGCTTATATTATAATATATAAAGAAGAACCATGAAATAAAAGATGACTTATATGTACCACAAGTAGGAAAAGAAAAACCCTGTCAAAAATACACTGTCAAATTAGTAAGGTCTGAAATTCCTAAGTGTTATGGATTGAATTGTGTCCTTCAAAAGAGATATGTTGATATGCTAACCCCCAGTAGCTCAGGATACAGCCTTATGTAGACACAGGGTCTTCACAGAGGTTATCAAGTTGCACTGAGGTGTAATGTGATCAGAGTCCTTATAAAAAGGGGAATCTGGACACTGAGACAGACACACACAGGGAGCACACCATGTGAACATGAAGGCAGAGATCAGGGCGATGCACTTACACACCAGCAAAGCCACAGACTGCCAGCCCACGGCAGAAGCTGGGAGAGAGGCAGGGCTCAGGGTCGCCCTCACAGAACCAACCCGCAGAAGGAACCAACTCTGCCAGCACCTTGATCTGAGACTCTGGCCTCCAGAACTGTAAGAGGATCGATTTCTTGTTGAAGCCACCCAGATTGTGGTGCTTCGTGTCAGCAGCCCTTGCAGACTAAATGCAATGAGGTTCATGGCAAATTCCAAACTTGACCTGTGTAAACGGACGTACGTAAAACGCTCTCAAACCAAAAATCAGCGAGATCCCTACAAATGCCAGGCAGCTTTAGTGCAAGGTAACAATAGCTTCTCTTGGAGAAGATGCTAAAGGCAATGTTTAAAGATGGAGGCAGGGCTGCAGACATCTATGGGAGAGTGGTGAGGATACTCCAACAGGAATCCCAACATTCAGCCGGCTCTTTAATTTATGTAGCTCTTCGGGGGATGCACCGACCAAACACAGCTCTCAAGTCTTGTGGGATGGCACGTAACTATTGTTCTTTGGCCTGGCCTTGCTCCTTAAAGCAGGCAGGCACAGCAGCTTGTCGTCTCTTAAAGGAAATAAGTGGCCAATGGCTTTCATCTCCAGCTGGAGGAAATTAAACACTACGTGTGACCATCAGGCTTGAAACTGCTTGAGAAATGCTGACAAGATACATTTAGACCCACTGGAGTGAAAAGTATTAACTGTCCAGAACCGTCCTTCTCAAAGATTGCAAGTACTTAGAAGGCAGTCTTCCTTTGATTCAGGCATAATAGATGGACGATTTTTTCAACCATCAGGATTGTGATATAAATCTTAAACATTTAATAGAGTTATTAACTTACATTTGGAAATCAACCAAGCACATCTTTTGTGGGAAGACACTTCAAAGCAATTGGTTTGTTTCCTTATAACGCAACTGTACGTTTGCTTCCGTTTGATTCATGATTAAGCCAAGTCAGAGCATATGTGAGAACCATCTGGAATACTCAGCAAGGTTCAACTCTTCCCAAGGATGGCCTGAGGAAGTGCTAGAGTGGACGGGTTAGGAAAATCATGGCTTCAAACCTGAGAGATATGACCCAAAACAAGTACTGCCACTGAGCACCTGTTTGAACTTGGACGAGTGGCTAACACTAAGCACAAAGTTTCCTGGTCAAGCGGAGATGGTCAGATAGGACCTCACAGGACCTTGCGAGGAGTGAACAAGACAATGCAGACGCCATATTGCATTTAACCTACCTGCTTAGTCCAGGGTGGGTACCTTCATATCATTTACATTAAATGTACAAGTTAATCTTATGCAGTAGAGTAATAACTGTTCTTCTTTGGGAAAAATTTCACACTTGGGACACAACCCTACAGAAATCAGCTTAGCCACCTATGCCATTACCATGACACACTGCTGCACTCAAGCAACACAGTGAAGTCATACACAGCCCTCTAGATGTGGTTTTGCTTTTTATTCCCTGTAAGGCTTACTTTTTCACTCAAATAAAAAGAAAAGACCTTTTTTCCAAATATCTGAGACCTCAAAATTTACACTAGTATTTTTGACTTACAGCACCTCTGCACTTCCTTCCTTAGCTTCCTTTATCAGGAATACTCCTCCACCTTCCTAACTCAAAAGCCATTAAAAAGGGTATAAGAATACATTCCATAAAAAACAAAAACCACTGAAATCAGCATACAGTCAAAATTTCCAATTATGTATTTTAAATGATACTTCATAGAATTTTCTTTTATGTTTCTTTTTATTTAATTACTTAGCTTAAAATTTCCTAATTTTTATGCCTGAAAAGGATACAAAAACAGGAATAATTTAGAAATTTATTTTTCAACATTATATGGTAATGTGACTAAGGTAAAACAAGGTTTGTGTCTACTGCAGTTATTTCAGAAATAGCATTAACTTTTCTGTGAGCTACATGCCACCAAATACAGTAACCCTGTATTAATAACACTTAATCATTCGGGTAGAGAGGGGAAGCCTATCAGAAACACGTGGGGGGTGAGCTTGCTAAGGATCCAAATATGTACCCTGACCCCAGGGTAGCATAGAAGAAGGGGGGAAATGGGGAAAGGGTTGTTTCTCTTTGGAAAAATATATGCAGCATGATGCCAAAGCAGACAGGTAGGAAAAAAGAAAGACTATGCAGTATTTTTAATTAACTTTTGATAGACGTAGTAAAAGCTCATTTGAAAAGAAGTCGCCCTGGCTGGTGTAGCTCAGTGGATTGAGTACAGGCTGCAAACCAAAGAGTCACCAGTTTGATTCCAAATTGGGCCACATGCCTGGGTTGCAGGCCAGGTCCACAGTAGGGGGCGTGCAGGAGGCAACCACACTTTGATATTTCTCTCCCTCTCTTTCTCCTTCCCTTCCCCTCTCTCTAAAAATAAATAAATAAAATCTTAAAAATAAATATAGAAGAAAAAAATTTAAAAAAAGAAAAGAAGTCAAGAACAGCCAATACTTTTGGCTTTGTCAAACCAGCACTCTTATGCAAACAGAAACCTCCGTGAGAAATTAATCATATCGTTCACCTGGAAATGGGTTCTCATGGTAGGGCTCCAACTACAGAGAGAGAGAACAAATGGGGGAAGGAGTGGGACAAAAAAAACAAGATAAATTGGACAAGTCTGCAAAACTGTTTGCTAGCAGAAAAAAAATTCTACTGACTTTTACACTTGGTAAAAGAACAACAACAACAAAAACTTGAGGGGGAAAATGTATTGCATATTAAATGAAAATTATTTAGATGTGCTGTGACTTAGTATTAAGAGAGTAGGTACATTGCACATGAGAAATATTCAAAAACTAATGAACTTACTTGCTTTTTCCTTTGTATACTGTAGCATAAGATCCTTCCCCTAGCTTTTCCAGTTTTTCATATGAGTCAGCTTTTCCAAATTTGGGACTTGTTGGCTAAAAATGGAGCAGAGGGTAAACAAAATAGATTTCATCAAACTAATTAACAATAAATGTCAGTTTTGCTAAAATATACAAATCCTCTGACAATTTTTAAGTAATTTTTCTGGTATAGGAATGCTTATTTAAAAACAACATAAATACTCAGGGTACAAAATTCCAAATATACAAATGAACAGTGCAGAAGTTTAAATTATCCCATAATCTAACCACCAAGAGGGAATCATCATTAATATTTTAATATCTCTTCTTCTAATGCTATCTGTATACTGACCATTGCTTTTTTATATACATGGGATTGCACACTATACATACTATCTGATAGTCTCCTGATTTCACTCAAAATATTATGAATATTTTCCATGTCACTATATAATCTTCTAAACTAAGGCCTGGCAAACCCCACCTACCACCTGTTTTCGTATATCCCATAAGCCTAGAAAGGTTTTTGTATTTTTTTAATATGGAAGGGTCAAACAAAAAAATACAAGTTCATAGCACATGAAAATCAAACTTAGGTTCCATAATGTTTACTGGACCCCAGTCACTCATTCATTTACCTGTTGTAGTATGACCTTCAAGCTACAACAGAGTTACAGTTGCAACAGAGATCATGTGACCAAGAGAGCTGAAAATAGTTACTATCCAACCCCTGTCATAAAGCATGACTGTATAAAATTCAGTCATGTAAAGGTATCCCTCCAATACCTTTCCGTGATAATGCGAACAGATAATCAAAGACATATCATTCAGAGGTCACCAATTAATACAAAGGGAACACTCACGTCTACATAAGCCAATCCCTAAGACTTAGGTGCAACAAAATAACTCTTCCTTACGAAGTGGCACACACCATCAGGCCCTGAGACTGCTGAAAGAGTGGTCTCACCACACTTGCTGTGCTCAACTGCCACCCCAACTTCACCAGAGAGCACTTTCCTCCAGGGACGCAAATTGTCTATTATTTTAATGTCACTACAAAAATGTAAAACCAAAACATGTTTGAAAATGATAATTGTAAAAGGAATTAAGAGTATCTTAAAGGGACTATCTGATAACAGTTACAAGCACATACATAACTGATAAAAGCTGCTGGTGATGCTGGGACTTTGTAAGTAACCAACTGTAGAAGCTTAGTGAGTAAGTTCCTGCAAAGAGTTTACAGAACACTATTCCTGAGCATATGGTCTTGTACCACTTATGAAACAACGTAACACACTGCCAATGCATCTGACTCCCACCATTTGTAAGGATTCTGTGTGGCAAGTTGAGCATACGCTTTTTTCCTCCTTGCCATCTAAAATGCCATGCAGTGACTGAAATGATCTATCTCAAAAATAATAGATCAAAAACAGGAATGGGAAACAAACAAAAAGAAGTACTAATATATAATCAGAAATTTTGAGGAATTCTGAAAGATGGATGTAATGAGGACCAAAACTTTGGAGAAATAATTGGGGGAACTTAAAGCTCCAACATGCAGGCAAACACTATTACAGACTCGCTAGGTAAATATGAGACCAATCAACACAGCTGAGCACGTGGTGTCTTCCCAAGCAAACTGCTGGGACCTGTGCACAGAGGGGACAGGTGAGAATGAGGCTAGTCAGCCTGGTGGGGCAGAGGGAGGACCCACAAACAACGTGACAGGCCCACACCCCCAAGCTGGGACCCCTGCCTCTCTCATGCAATCACTGGAGACAATGTACAGAAAACAGAATAAGGTGACAGCAATTCACAAACACAAAAATGAGTATACAACTAAAAATCACCAATCATTTCAGGAAAATCAATGAGAAGCATAAAATTTAATGGGCAGTTAAATGAAACCCCTAGTAAGAGAGTTGCTATTGCAAAATTAAAAATAATTTTGAATAAAAACAATAGTATCTTCAGAGATTGTTGAGAAGATGCATCATTCAAAAAGAAACAATTAGAGATTTAGAGATTAAATATTTAAAGGTGAAATAAAGCACTTAATGGGCAGTGAAGAAAAGGGACATAGGTGAAAAAGTAATAAATTCAGTGTTTGAACAAAATTGTCTCAGAAATCTTCGAGGTGAGCTTGCATCTAAAAGAAAAAGCATCCAGTAAGCATGATGTTTTTATAGGCAATACTGGCTGAAGAAAGGCAATCCATCAATATTTTCAAAATAAAAAGGGAAATGATTGTGAATCACAAATACTGTACTCAAGATAGTTCCTCAAGAGGGATAGAAAAGCCACAACCTTACCACCAACAGAAAAAATCTATATGTAAAATTCCATATTATCTCAATGTAAAATGAAGTTGGAGTGATGGGAGAATTGCAGGAAGGCAAGGAACAGTAAAATAGAATTAAATAAAGCCTGTTGAGATTCACTGGATTGACTGCAGAGACTAACTACAAATGTGTAAGTTTTAGTATGGTGCAATTACAAACGGGCAAAGGACCTCAGTAGACACTTCTCCAAAGAGGACATACAGTTGGCTGATTGGCACATGAAAAGATGCTCAACGTCACTAATTATCAGAGAAACGCAAATTAAAACCACAATGAGATATCATCTCGTACCTGTCAGAATGGATATCATCAATAAATCAATAAACAACAAGTACTGGCAAGGATGTGGAGAAAGGGGAACACTTTTGCACTGTTGGTGGGAATGCAGATTGGTGCAGCCACTGTGGAAAGAGTATGGAGATACCTCAAAAAATTAATGGATCTGCCTTTTGACCCAGCAATCCCACTTCTGGGAATATATCCAAAGGAACCCAAAACACTAATTCAAAAGAACACAAACACCCCTATGTTCATTGCAGCATTATTTATAATCGCCAAGATATGGAATCAACCCAAGTGTCCATCAGTAGATGAGTGGATAAAAAAAACAACTATGGGACATTTACACAATGGTGTACTACTTATCTGTAAAAAAGAAGAAAATTTTACCCTTTGCAACAGCATGGATGGACCTGGAGAACACTATGCTAAGTGAAATAAGCCAGTCAGAGAAAGACAAATACCATATAATTTTACTTACATGTAGAATGTAATGAACAAACTGAACTAACAAGTGAAACAGAGGCAGACTCAGATGCAGGATAAAAGCTACGGGCGGGGAACGGTTTGAGGGTACTGGGATTGAGCAAAAAGAAAAAGGACTTGTGGACACGGACAGCAGTGTGGTGATCACAGGGGGAGAGGGGTATAAGGTTGTAAATGGTAATGGAAAAAATATAATTTAAAAAGTTTTAGTAAGTTTTTTAACACTTAAAAGGAAATCCCTAGAATAACAAATAAGATATACAAATTCTAAACAAATTTTCAAGGAAAGGGAATGAAACAATTGCCAAGGAAGAAAGGGGAAGAGAGTGTGAAGTGAAAGGCTAGAGGAGGCAGGAAATCATGTTAAGTGAAAAATCATAAAATAAGAAGGAAGTTAAGTCCAAATATATCAATCATTACAGTAAACATAAATTTCTCCTATTAGCAGAATGCTCTCAAATTGAAAAAACAAAGATATCTAGCCATATGCTGTTGACAAGAGACAAAATTAAAGCAATTGAGTAAATCTGAAAATAAAGTACAGAAAAATATTGCAAAAATAACTGTTTTTGAAAAGTCATGCACTATAACAATATTGATAGCAGACAAGACAGAATATACAAAATAAATGGATTAAATTAATATACTGATTAAAATTAACATTAAAATCACCAAGAAACTTAATAAGCATAAGTTACTTCGAACCAAACATAGTTTTGAAATGTATGAAACTGCTGACACCAATAAAATGAGAAATCGTCAAATCCATGGTGATAATGGGAGAGATACATCGTGCAGACATCAACAAAGCAAGCAGACAACTAGTAAGTATAGGATATGAGGGCTTGTATATTAGAATTAACATTTTAATCTAATACACAAATTAATATGTATTTTTCAAGTACGTATTTAACACTCACAAAAAATTGACCATAGATTAGGCCACAAAGAAAATCCCAGTATTCAAAACCACAGAAATATTCCATTACTTTTTCTGAACACAATGCAATTAATTAGAAATAAAGAATAAAAGGGAAACTAAATAGTTTAGCCATGCAGCTTAATAAGAAAATCAAAACTGAAAATTCATAAATATGTGGCCCTGAGGACATGACATTTTAAGACCCATGGGATGCAGCCAAATCAATACATGAGGGAAAATGTAAATATACATGCACATAATGGAAAAGAAGAAAGCTTCAAAGTAACATGAGTTCGACATTTAACTGCATCTAGAAAAGGATCACAAAGTACATAGCAGGAAGGGATCAATGCGGACAATGGACCACCTATTCTTTTCTTCAAGAAACTTGCAATGTACAAACCATGTGTTGAGTTGAATCAAGTAAAACTTAATGGAAAATTACATTCGAAATCACCTGACAAGTCCCGTGTGGGTTATGTTCTCATGCATTTTTCATCACCAGGAACAGCTTGCGAATGTCGCACTTTACCATCACCCTGCTGAGCCCAAGTTTTAAATAGAAATTTTAAAACCTATATTAAACTTCAGTATAAAATGTTCTTCAATGGGGAAAATATTGTGTTCACAGTTCCACTCTAAATTATTTAAAATCAGAATGAGAAGTCTGTATGTTTGCTTTTGTGCCCCTTTACAAATAAATCCAACTTAAGTTGAAATAAAAAGCAGCAACAGAAAATCACCTCTTTATTCATATCGTGATAAACCGCTAATGTGTATGTATTTAGATCAAGTACAAGACGTGCTCATGCAAAATTTGTAAGAGAGTATTTTCTCTGCTGGGAAGGCACAACTAATTCTCTAAAAATTATTCACTCTTCATAAACTGCCTTACATCATAGAGTTGATGTGATCATTTTGAGACACAGACCATACTACACTTACGACTTAAAAAAAATTGAACTGAGGAAATTAGAAAAACAGGGGGAATATTTTTAAAAACCAACCCTATTTATCCACAAGAAAAAATCAAGTAAGAGAAAATGCTAATGGCACAAAGTAGTCTATTTATCTAATTAAATGGATTTGGATGCATTGACTGCCATGGTTAAAATACACTCCATGAACACTGTGATGGCAGAAAAATTAATATTTCCCCACCTTTGGTGGTCATACAATCAATGTTAATTGCCGTGCGAAACTGATATGTAGACATTATGGAAATACACTGTAACTTACAGATCAATCATGCTAGCTCCACAGCAAGAACTACATACATATAATTCCTCTCTAAAAGTTGTTCCATTCTGCAAAAGAATAGGCTTTTGGAATAGGACGAGTCTATGAGACAGTCTGAGCTTTAAATGTTAAGATTCTTATAAAGTCAGTCAGCTACCTTAAGTAAGCACAAAGGTTCTGATCTGTTATTACTATGTAAATAAATAAGGAATCCAAGTGCTAAGTCCTTACAGAGCCCAATAATAAAACACTTCCTATGAAATGAGCAAAACTAAGAATAGTTCAGAAGGAGAAATCTTCTTTTGTTTAGTAATTAAAGTTCAAGTCTTTGGTTCACCTTTTTTTTCCCCCTTGCAACTTTATTAAATCATGACATGTAAATAAAGATGCTAGATCAAACCAGCGTGTTGTCAACCCTGAGCATCATCTTCGACCCTGATATCAGGTGCATGCATGGATGGGAGACAGCTTCATGGGGCAACCACTCCCTGCTTTTCACTCTCCTACTTTCGCTTGAGACAGCACTTTAGAGAACTGGAAAAACAGAGAGCTAATCAGCAATTACTGACGGACACTAACTGCATAGAGACATGGAATTTAATGAGATAACGTAAAGGTACAGAGAACTGTCAATTGTCTGGACCAGTGGAGGGGAACATTGGCATGGATAATAAAAAGGCGAAGATAGTATTCCAGCTGAACAGTGTTTGCCACCCTGACCTTGCTAGCCCTAGTTCATTGTGTAATAACAAAAACTAGCTAATATCCAATGTTTACTATGTGCCAGACTTTGAGGCAATCATTTTAAATACACTTCTGTCCTTGCAATACCACCCTGAGGTTGATTCTATCAGTATCCATGTTTGAACCTGAAGAAATTAAAGACTGGAGAAATAAAGTAATTCATCCAAGATCCACAGTGAATGGCAGAGCTAGAATTCAAACCAAGTTAACTGGAATCAAAAACTGACTTTTCTTTTCTACCAGTATTACATTGGTGGAATCATCATGAACACCTAACTCCCACCCAAAAGGAGGAAATACTAAATGAT
This sequence comes from Tonatia bakeri, assembly GCA_004024845.1. Taxonomy (NCBI): domain Eukaryota; kingdom Metazoa; phylum Chordata; class Mammalia; order Chiroptera; family Phyllostomidae; genus Tonatia; species Tonatia bakeri. Next base: position 20,174 of record PVIA01007467.1, read on the forward strand.
AACTAAATCTGTCACCTACTGAAACCTTATTTCTACAAGCAGGGATGGGTTTTGAACTGTATATTTAAAAACTGCATGAGTATACCTCTGTGTTCATTGTAATGATTCTGGGATGTGACTACAAAAACATCCACTGTTTCATACTGAATTCACTGAAATAGATTTTAACCTTTGTACATAACCCCTTGATTAAGACTGTTGATGACCCCCTGACTTGCAGGAAAATCACAAGAAAGAATCACCACTCTATTACATTATACCGCAATTGTGGGAGTGGGTATGGGGATGAGGTGGGAAGGATTCCATCAGAACTCTATGACCTCATTAAACAACCAGGATTTGGAGTGAGAACTGCCTTGGCTAATTTCTCTACTGCCTCTGATCTCCAGAACAGGCTCTATCATCCTGCATTTCCATCAAACACAGCCACACTAAGGTCATCCATAGTTGGATGGGTAACTTGGTTACCAAACAGATCTAGATGCTAGACAGAGGGACAGACCCAAGCACTATGCCTGGTGACAACCTGACCAAGGGGCTTGGTTCTATCTGGGAATTACCTCATCCCCACAAGAAGAAGGCAATGCCAAGATGAGACCCCCCCCAAGGAAGACCATCTGAGAACCCTCATTTTCAAGGTCACATCTTTCTCCCTTCTCTCTAGACTGGGCTTGCCTATCATGGCATGTGGGGTTGGGGGTGAGGGGTGGTGATAGAAGGATGTAAATTTTGATTTTTAGAATGTATCAAGGACAACAATCTCAATACGAATACCTGAACAGACATTCTCTTTAAGCTCAGATTACAACAGCACAGGTCAATAAAATCCCATCCAAACTGGGCCAATGAGACAAGCAGGCAGTCTCCGACAGCAACTCCCAGCCCCACTACTGAAGAGCACAGCTGGCTGGAGGGGGCGGCAGGAAGAGGGGAGGGAAAGTCTGTCCCATCAGTGAGAATATGAACACTACCCAGGGACCAGGCCCAGGAAGAGGAGGCACTCAAAAAATGTCTGAAACAAATAAATCTGTCAAACACCTCTTGAAATATACCAGTTTAAATAAAAATCACATTCTTTATAGTTCGCCTGAACTCTAGAGTGCCACTGCCTGGGCAAAATCAGGAGGAACAGGTGAATGTGACCGTCACTGAAGTCAGGCAGTCTTGGTTCCATGACGCTAGTCCCAGCTCTTAACACAGATAACGGCTGGTGTGTGAGCAGCACGGAGAGAGGTACACAAGTGGGAAGATGAGGTGTGGGTATCGGTTTCTACAACAGTTTTCATAAGTGTTAGAATTGGGCTTTGTATGTTAATTTCATGACTTGCTATTTGGGTAACTCATTTTTTTTGTAGTAGTTCCATTGATTCTTTCAGATTTACCAGATACATCATTAAAAATCCACTTAGTGGCTTTCATTATCTGTAAAGATATTATTCAGCTCCTTATTCCCCCCCTCCCCCCCGCCATGGTTTTCTATGGGATTCAACCAGTAACTTTTCTACTGGTTGTTTTTAAGTAACCTGAATTTTTCTGTAGTTTAAGAATAGAGGCATATGGCCTAGATAGCTTTTCCAGCTTTATGGAATAAGCAACTTTATTTCCATGAAGTTAAAAAAAAAAAAAAGAAAGACAATCTAGCACACACTATCTTGCCCCATCTGCTTCTCTCAAACACTCCCTTCTGGGCCTTCTACTTCCTTTGTCCCTAGCAGACCTGCCCTGCATGCAAGTCTGTCTCCCCAGCACTTCCTCTTCCATGCAGGGCTGTGTCCTGGAAAGGGGCACCAACTGGACAGTCTACAGAAGTCACAGGAGAAAGACCAGCAGATCGCACCATGGTCTCCTTGCACTCATTCACTCAAAGGAGCTATCAAAGTCCCATCTCAGTGGTTTTCGTTGTCCTAAGAATGGCCTGACAAGCTACCAGTATGCCACACCGATAGAATGTGGAAGTTTCCTGGCTCTGAGGGTAGCCAGGAGCCCACTGCCTTCCCTGACTTTCCTCCCTCACGCTTTCAGGTACCACACAGCTCTTAATACTGTTCATGGTTTGTTCCCCTCACCACTATTTTAAGGCTCATGGAGATGCCTTGTCTGCCACACAGGGTGGGGCAAGAGTAGGTTTATAGTTGTGAGTATGGGGAAACAGAGTTTATTCTTGTATTATTATTAATTATTGTATTGTTTCCCATATGCACAGTAAACCTACTTTCACCCCATCCTCTATTTGTTGTCAATGTTATCCATTGCTTTGGTTTTACTATACTGGCTGCTCAAATTATATGAGTACCTTCAGAAGCTATGCCACTATCACACACCCAAAATGCTCTCCCATTTGGTCTTTCAAGCTATGCTCATGCATTACTTTAATAAAAATAAAATTTAACTTTAAAGATAGAAATACAAATAACATCAGACCTAAGTCTCAACTTTTCTTAATAAGGATTTTAATGCTTTATTAAAAATTAAAAATAAAGCCCTGGCTGGCGTAGCTCAGTGGATTGAGCGCGGGCTGCGAATCAGGTATCGCAGGTTCGATTCCCAGTCAGGGCACATGCCTAGGTTGCAGGCCATGTCCCCCAGCAACCGCACATTGATGTTTCTCTATTTCTCTCTCTCTCTCTCTCTCCCCCTTCCCTCTCTAAAAATAAATAAATGAAATTAAAAAAAAAAGCTTTAAAAAAAATTAAAAATAAATATTGAAATCCCTTTGTCATTTATACTATGAAGTACACTGACTTTTTAAACTACATAACCCCCAGTAGCAACAAGCATACCCAGGACATATCCTGGCTTCTATATACCATTTTTCAATCAGTGGAACCAGAACTGATTCTAGGTGTGGGGCTTGGAAAGTACGGTATAAGCCAAGACTGTTCTGTAGGGCTAGAAAGCAAGGACGTGCTCAAAACACAAAGGGATAAAGACATCTCAGAAGGACACAGAGCTCCCAATGACCAAAGCAGAAATAGTTTGAGCAACAAAAGAAATAACACAGCAGTAGATTATAACTAGTATTGAAGATAAAATACAAGACTAGTTAAATTTATATTTCATTTAAATAGTGAATAATTTTTTAATGTAAGTATGCCTCACTGCAATACCTGGGAATGCTAATTTCTCTATCATTTATAAGTTGACATAATAATAATAAAGTAAATATATAATAAAATATGTCATTCTCTTTCTATAATATAGGCTTAATCATTCACAACAACTCCTTTCATTTCTTCTAAATGACACTGAACCTAAGTGTTCTCCCAGGAGTTAGTGCTAGAACTCGACCTAGGTGGGTTCGCCTTGTCGTCACAGACAGGATTATGGGGCCAGTTTGGGTACAACCAGATAGTCAATTCTCCTCACAGATGTTTTACATTAACAATATTTATTTCAGCTTCATTAGCACAAAATGTGACACAAAATTTGCACAGTATCATACAGTTTAATTAAATTGAATTGTCCAGCAGTGACATTTCTTGCTCTGTTTTGGCTCTCATGGAAATTAATATTTAAAACTTGTGAAATGGCATGATTTTCTTAGGAACACGACAGAGTTAAAATTCTCTTAGCGTACTCCTCGTACCTTTTAAGAGCATTTGTTCAAAAGGTCCTTAAGTGTAAGTTAAATCTGAAAATTACTTAATTTAAAAGATCATGAGGATTTTTTAATAATATTAAATGCGTACCAGTCTTGGAAATATGGGTTTCAGTAAAAATTTTACAGTCAAAAGCAGCAATCACCTCAGATCTTTATACTTCTAAGGGTCAAAAGGCAAGACTTGATATGGTTTGAATTTAGAAAATTCTATTATAATGAAAAGGACTTCTCTTTAAGAAGATTCAATGTCTAGCCCTTACATTGTTAAATATTTACACTGGAAACAAACTGGAATAAGACACGTGAGTACATTTTAACATTCATTCCGAAATGACTTTCTCCATGAACTTGCCAAATTCAAACCTATCCTTACTGTCTGCACAGCAAAGTTCAGTATCTTCTCCAAGGGTCTGAGATACTAAAAGGTTTTCAATTATAAATCCCTCTAACTGGAAACAAGTAGAAAAAAAATGATTTTTCCAAAAATAAGTTGAATTATGTCTTGTTGGCTTGTTGGGTGTTTATGAATAGTCTGCACACAGTTTGCTCAAGTACACAGTCTCTCTTCTCAGACATTAAACCACCCCAGGACAGGATGCATTACAATGCACTGACGGAGCCACCTACCCTCTTCCAGCACTGCATGCTACTCCTCTAAGAGGGCTACTCCTTCTGTTTCCCCACTGATAAGGGAGGCGACTGCACTTACCGAGCTGGGGCTGGAGTGCCGCCTAACTTTAGGAGACTCTTTGCCGGTAGAGGATGTCTTGAAGTTAATGCAAGCATTGTTCTCTGAGTGGACCCTCTTTACTTGATTAGTCGGTTTCTCAAATGGGTCAAAAGTGCTCTGTGTCCTCTGAACCCTGACTTTTTTATCCTCAGGAATTGTGTCCAGGGGTTTGATCACTGAGTCCATTCCCTGGCAGTTCCGTGTAGACATCTTTGTGACACATATCTGGGGGAAAAAAAAGAAAGAAAGAAATTAAACTCAGAACTCTCCCCTGAAACTTTAATATCAAAAACATGCTGATTTTGCTATTCCCTTAATTTCTGGGAACACTCAAAAAGGTCACATTCTAAAAGCTACACCAGGTTCAATCACAGAGGCATTGACACAGGGAGCAGACTGATAGCACTCAGGCGGGAAGTGGGGGCTGGATGCAGGAAGGTGAAGGGATTGACAAAAAAACCTATACACACATAACTCCTACACACAGACAACAGTGTGGTGATGGCCACGAAGAAAGGGGGGTGGGGTTGGGTGGATGTGGGCAAAAGGGGAGGATGGGGACATCTGTAATAGTGTCAACAATAAAAATAAAGTTTAAAAAAGTTCCTCATACTTATTTTGCTCATACTCGCTTAGGGCTGACACTAAAAATGTATCCCTAAAGCAGGAAACTTAATAAGACCTTGACTGCTAGTGCCCAAGGTGGTTCTTAAACTCTGTCACATGTTTTACCATCTGACTGCCAAGACTATTTCTGAATTAAGAAGCTGGATAACTTGCATTAATAAAAAAAAATCAGTTGAGCTAAATCAGATCATCATTTTAACTCATGGGTCATCTGGAAGCAGTTAACACAAGGTAGAGAAAAAGATTATGTTCTTTGAAAGTTTTATTCTCAAATATGAATGTTTAAAATCTGTCCCTATATGGTACATTTATACAATGGAATACTACGCAGCAGAAAAAAGAAGGAGCTCCTACCCTTTGTGACAGCATGGATGGAACTGGAGAACATTATGCTAAGTGAAGTAAGCCAGGTGGTGAGGGACAAATACCATATGATCTCACCTTTAAGTGGAACCTAATCAACAAAACAAATAAGCAAGCAAAATAGAACCAGAGACACTGAAACAAAGAACAAACTGACAATAACCACAGGGGACGGGAAGAGGGATAACGGGGGAAAATAGGAGAAGGGTTGCCAAGGAACACATGAACAATACCAAAGGGTATAGGATTGCGAGTGGGGGGCAAGGATGGGGAGTAGGAGCAGTGGGGGGAAAATGGAGACAACTGTACTTGAACGACAATAAAAGAAAGAAAGAAAAAGAAAAAAAGTTCTCTACAGAAGAAAAGCAAAATCTGTCCCCATCTTGATTTCACCCCCAAACTGGAATGGGACATATTCATATGGTTAGAGATGTTGAAACTTTAAAAATAATGTTTTTTTAAATACCAAAACTAATGGATAAAAAGGAATAATGCTGTAAAAGAAAAACATCAACTAACACATCTCAAGATTTTGGTTACATTTCTCCACTAAACCCCTACCCCTTCCCAACTTCTCCACTTGCTCTCTCCCCGCGCAGCCCGCCCCTTCTCTCAGCTCATCTCAGTCTCTCTGGCTTTTGCTGCTTGTTTTGTGCTTTAAGTTCTAACTCCTTCATTCTCCCTATACTCCGCAGACTCTATTGTTCTTATTAAATAACTTGATGGCCTCTAGCTTGTCTGTAAAGCTAGGTAGATAGCTTTATTATTCCCTCTAGAGAAAAGATAACTCTGAAATTGCTTTTGAAGTTTTTTTCTTCTTGTAAAGTTTCCACATCCCTATTTAAAAATGCAGAGAAAGACGATATTTCAGATAGGTTTATTAAAGTAAAACTATAAAATGTCAGAGATCTACATGTGATGCCACATGGGAACTAACGTATCCGTGTGTATGAACAGATATCGACAGATACAGACACACCTGCAGACAGGTACGGACACAGACACAGACATCTGCAAACATACGTCTGAGCTCCATGAAACGTACAGAAGGAAACACACCAAACTCTGTGAGCAATTCAGCATTAACTCTGTCCGAAGAATGTGTCGTAACTACTCGGCACAGATTGGACTCCAATTAAGTCAAATGGGAAGGATATCATCATTCTTTTTGATGAGAGCAGAAAATAGAGGCCTTTAAAAGACACAGTCCTCTACTCATGATCAAAAACTCACAATTTATCACCAGGAGATAGAGGCACTCGCTATTTCTAAGTGTTTCTGTGTCCTTAAGGAAGTGAAAGTAACACTCAATACAGGTAATGTGGATGTGAAACCACCCACATAACTGAAGCAACTGAATTATGATTACAAAACACAACCACATGGGCCTGAGAAGTCAATGAGCCCCAAGCACAAGAAATACAAAAACAACACAAAGGCAAAACCAATGTTGAAGAAAATATTTTTTTTAAAAAGCTGGGGATGGGGAGGGAAGTACTTTAAAAGATAAGCATGATAGCAAATATTTGGAAACTAAATAATGCAAAAGGAGAATTCAAGTGTCTTGACTAAATGTAGAAAAAACCAAAATATCCAAATGGCAAGATGCTAAAGTAATACTTAAGCTGTAGAAAAACTATAGTACTAAGTGCACATAGCAGAAAAGAGGAAAGGTCTCAAAGCAATGAGATCGCACCTTAAAGTACCAGAAAAAGAAGAGCAATTGAAACCCCAGATGAACACAAGAATGAAAATAATGAATAAATATCAGAGTGGAAATGAATGAAATAGAAAACAATAAAGAATACCAATGAAATCAAAAGCTAGTTTTCAGAGAAGACTAAAAATAAAAAAGATACAGCTCTAGCCATATTGATAAAACAAAAGGTAAAAAAATATATACATTGCCAAGGTTAGAAATGAAAGCAGTGATTTCGCTGCAGAGTCTACAGATATTGGGAACAACCTTATGCCAATAAAGTCAGCAACACAAATGAAACAAATTCCTTAAATGACAGAAATTACTAAAGCTCACTCAAAAATAAAAAAAATACACAGAATAGGCCAGTGTCTAGTAATAAATTCAAATCTGTAACAAAAAAAAAACATTATGAAAAAGAAAATTCCAGGACCAGAGAGCATCACTGGTGAAGTAAACCAAACATTTAAGGAAGAAATAATACCAATTCTGCAGAAAATCTTCCAAAAAACTGAAGAGGAGGGACTACTTCCCAACTCGTGATAGGAAACTAGCATCATTCCAACACCAAAACCAGACAAAAACATTACAGGAAAACTACAGATCAATTCCTCTCATAAATATAGATGCAAAAATTATTGGCACATTTTTAATAAATTGAATCCAATAATATATAAAAAGGATAATAAATCATGAAAAAGTAGTATTAATCCCAGGAAGGCAAGGTTGACATTTAAAAGTGGCTAATTCATCATTTTCACATACAGTGGGAGAAAGTCTCACAAACCGCTCCCCGTGTTGGACACTTTCCAAGCTTTCTCACACTTATTTAGTCCCCAGATCTTGAGTGCAGGCTGCACCTGTTGACCTGTACCCAATAAATCGTGCATGGTGGAGATCCTGGGCTACAGCTTCTGGGGAAAGATTAGGAACAACGACGACTTGTGCTTTGGTACCCTCCTCCTCTCGGTCCTTCTCTCTGAGATCTCTAGGTCTGGGGGCGCCAGCTGCCACGGCAGACAGCAGCCCCATGGACAGGCTCACGTGTACAAAGACTGAGGCCTCAAACAATCACATGAGTTGTGCCCACAAGTGCCACCACAGTCCCGGCCTACTGCTTGAGGAGGACCTCACGAGAGACCCTGAGCCAAAGGCACCCAGCTCAGGAGCACCAAGATTCTAATTCCACAGATAATGTGAGATAAAAGAAATATTTGTTGTTTTAAAGATGCTATGTTTTAGGGTAATTTTGTATGCAGCAGTAGATAATACACAGATCCCTTCAAAAATCATATGATCATCTCAGTAGACTCAGAAAAAGCATATGACAAAATATAGCATCCATTCATGACAAAACCTAAACAAATTAAGAAATAGAAGGAAATTTCCTCAACCGGATAAAGGGCATCTACAAAAAAAAAAAAAACTACAGTTAACGTAAAAGTTAATGGTGAGAAACTTAATGTCTTTTACCTAAGAAGAGGAACAAATCAAGGATGTACACTCATCACTTTGATTAAATTGTTGTAGTATAAGTTCCAGACAATGCCACAAGGCAAGAAAAAGGAAATAAAAAGCATTCACACTGAAAAGGGGGAAAAAAAAACTTTAGTCACAGAAGACCATTATAGTCCATGTAGAAAATCCAATGAAATCTACCAAAATAAACCAAAAAGACCACTAGAATTAATTCATAAATTTATCAAGGGTGTAAAATACTAAATCAATATGCAAAACATCATTTGTATTTCTAGACTAGTCACAATCAGAAAAACACAATTTACAGCAGCTTCAAAGAGTATAAAACATTTAGGGATAAATCTGACAAAATACGTGCAAGATCTATACACAGCAACTACAAAACAAGGCTGAAAAAAAGCAAAAATTAAAGGGTGAAGAACAAAACACAGGAAGCGGTGCATCATGGATCTTTCAATTTACTGAGACAGTCAGAAAGAAGCTAATCTTTCTGTTTCAGCCATAAATACTGTTTCTTACTTAACCTAAAAGAAGACTTACATGTGCATAAATAAATCAAAAGAGGTGATAAAGGTGTATAGAATGGCAACATGGAACGATGTTAAGTGAAGACTGAATCAACACATGAATGATGGGAAAGCAGTGACCACCTTCTGATCTCAACTCCATCCTTAAGAACAGCACCGGGAAGCACAGATCTCACAGAAATGGCTCTTGGTCTTGCCAAGAAAAATGCAGTACATTCTTTTGTTTGTTTGTTAGTTTTATTTTATTTTTACTTATTTTCCTTTTTATTAAACTTATTGGGGTGACACTGGTTAACAAAATCATATAGGTTTCAGGTGCACAATTCCACAACACATCACCTGCATGCTGCATTGTGAATACGGTGCATTCTATTCAGCCCCCCATTCTTTTTTTATTTGGGGTCTTTGAGCTATCTTAGTAAAATGGGCTTCTTTTTCAGATAGAGCGCTTTTTTTCCTATATGTATAGGAAAATATGTGGTGAAAATTTTTTGCTAGATATACGGGGAAGTTTCCACTATAACACATAAATGTGCAGCACATGCACACTGACACGGCCACAGCACAAAATATGAGCAAGGGCTCAATGACAAATGTGGTTCCAGCATGTCAGCTGAGAAAAGAAGAGCTGGAAGGACCCATAAAGCGAAGAGAATGAACTTAATTCCTTTTTTTTTAAAGATTTTATTTATTTATTTTTAGAGAGGGAAGGGAGGGAGAAAGAGAGAGAGAGAGAAACATCAATGTGCGGTTGCTGGGGGCCGTGGCCTGCAACCCAGGCATGTGCCCTGACTGGGAATCAAAGAGAATGAACTTAATTCTTAACCAGTTCATGAAATCGTATAAACTCATATAAGCCTTTCCTTTGCTGCCCTTCCTGCTCCCAATTCTGACAAAACTGAGACTAACAAGGCTGTTAACTTTAGGAGACAGAGGTACTCCAACTGAAAATTGTGATAACCCTCTGAGTCAGTACAATTTAAGCAAGAGAAATTGTAACAAAACTTGCTGCAAGTAAGCCCTCATCTCCTTCCTCGGGCCTTATATTAAGGGTCCTATATTAATAGTCAGGTTAGCCTCTCACTTGACGGAGCTGACGCCGGCACACTTGATAATTCTAAAAATCCAATAAAAACTATGCAATAGCCAAAAACTGGCTTATCTAAGGTATTCTACATTAACACAGAGAAGCTTTTTTTTTAAGAGGGAAATTCATTTCAACAAAATTTTCTAAATTTAAAACATTTCTCACAAACGTGAGCATTTCACATGGATCAGTTTTATCATCTACTAGCAAGTGACAAAATACAAGCAGAAAACAACCATTAACATAAAATAAACTTCTTAGAAACAATATACTTATATGAGAACGTGCCTATGGTTGTGATTTTACTACATTCAGAAACATGTGTCTTGCTAGTTAGTTTCTAGTTCCAATACAATTTTTAAAATATATCACCACCCCACAGTGGTTTCCCAGCACCGTGTTCTCCCAGCACCTCGTCAGCAGGACACATTCGAGATGCAGTGTCTTACCGCTCAGCGGCATGCAGGCAAAGGCATCCACATTATTGCACCCTCTCCCTACAGTGTCTTCTTGCTCAATGCCTGGCCCACAGAAAAGCTCAATAAGGTTCTTTGAATTCATAAATCAGATTTAAGAACATTCACTCAAATTAGTAGTTTTCATGCTCTCTTGCTCAAAAGGGCAAAAACTCTGAAACATTACCCAAAAGCTATTGTCCAAAAACAATAAGCATATACACATGCATAAAATGCTATTAACAAAAGTAAGATTTGTTTAAGCCACAAGCTGACTATGATCAGCAGAATTCTAACATCATACCCAATGTCCCCCACTTTGAATAATCCTCTCCCCTCCGAGATGAATACGATGATGAGATATAACTCCCATGATTACTTTATGTGGTAGAGCGAATGACGTTGTCCTGGGTAGGCCTGACCTAATCAAAAGAGTACTTTAAAAGCAGGGAGTTTTTCAACTAGCCACAGAAAAGGAGATGTCACCTGGCTAGCCTGCAAGGAAGCAAATGTTTCATGGCCTAGTCTATGGGGCAGTCCCTAGGAGCTGAGAGTAGTCACTGGCTGACAGCCAGCAGGAACATGGGACCATGGAACTACAACTACAAGAAAGTTCTGCCGACAACTAGTGAGCTTGTAAGGAAATCCCGAGCTCCAGGTCAGAACCACAACCACACCCAATGCCTTGATGTCAGCCCAATAAGGCCGAGTGCAGAGAAATGCCATGCCTGGACCTGTAACCTGCAGAAACTGGGATAATAACCTGGTTAAGTTTGTGGTGGTGTGTCACGCAGCAATAGAAAACTAATACACTCACTTTACTGAAATTGCTTGAAGCACTTTGATATTTGAGCAGAATGTTCTTAGGAACATGCTGCAGATGCCACTTCCTGAATCTGATACACTGTATCAGATCCAGGAGAAAACAAGGATGACTCTAGGACCACTATCAATGAATGACCACACACTGAAACTTTTTTGCCTGGCCTCACCCCATCAACATTATAAAGCCTGGGAGTAAACTCTGCCCATAATTAACTTCATACACGATTTATGCTGGTCTCCACTTGGTCTGGGGTTGACGTGAATAATACCTGCATCGGCACCTGCTTTGTGCATGCATCTCCATCCAGGAAAGTAATCTATACTTGAGTTTTCCATATAGGGCAAAGTAACTGTTCTGGAAAAGTTTCAAGTTTCCAATCTTTGGGACAAACAACTTAAACATGACCTGGTCATCTCTGTTAACCACAAGCACAAGAGAATGCAGAATCCAAACCCTTCATAAAGATGCAAGAAAGGAATCAACCTTGTGTCTGACCTCATGAGCTTGTCAGACAACTCCCCCAGCAGATCCCAAATTGGATAAAGCAAGGCCTACAGAAGAATATGGGTAAGGTAAAAAGTAAGAATTGTAGTCTTTCCCTCAGAAAGCTGCAATTTCTGGCAGCTTGTAGAATAAAATCATTGAAGTGTCTGGGGTACGTGAAGAGAAGAGTGAGTGGACTGGAGTTCTAGCAATGAAAGAGGGTTCTAGAAACCAGATTACCCACGGTGGGTAGGCCCTGCTGTTCAGTCTTCACGTGAATCCTTCTTTCAACCTGCAGTAACCTAAAGAAACATTTCCCCTCCTCAAACAGAATCTTTCTTCCCACAACAAAATACTTATTATGGTTGGTGCAGTAGAAAGCCTGACAACAGATAAAACCTCATAAGAAAGTAGAGGGCAGAAGCATGGTGTGTCCAGTTGGAAATAATTAATGGGAACCCCTAACCTCAAAAAGGTAGCTTTTTCCAACCACCACCCAGTAGCCCTTTGACCCACTTAGTGACTTCCATGTACATCCTAGCACCCAGACTTTGGCCTACGTTCCAATTCTCCACTATGAAAAAAGGGGAGCCCGGAGAAACCCAAGATGGCGGAGGAGGAAGTGGAAGCTACACTAACCTCCTCCCAGGACCAATCTGGAATTCCAACTACATTGCAGAGAAATCATCCTGAATAACCACCGAACACTAGTGGGAGAGGAGCCTTATAACCAAGGACAGACAGATGAGGAACCCTTGGGAAGTGACCTGATTCCAGTTCACAGGGCAGGAAGCACGAAACAGCTGTGAAATAACCAGCTGTTACCAGAAAACTAGGATCCTTTCCAAAATGTCAGGGACAATGCAAGAAGGACAGAGTAATCTGCCTATCAGGGCTCTCACTGGCTAACCTGTGATTATGTACCTGAGCATCAAAAGGAAAACAAAATTATGGTTAAATGGACCAGGTTGAGGTATGAAAAACCATGAGTTTGTTATGATTTCAAGAGAGAAAAGTTAATATAGAGGGCAGATAGCAGCTATAAAGGAAGGATGAACACAAAAGGACACATTTGGTTCTTTAACACATGGAACTGTGAGCCAAGGATCCCAAGCAGGAACGGTACCAAGAGTAAGAATGGCTGGCTGAGCCATGGAGAGAGGGTCTAAGTGGCACAAGTGCGGCAAGATCAGCGACACAGGGTGTTCCGGTGATGGCAGACCAGGTCAGTATAACTCAGCCACAGACTCAAGGGTATGTGACGTCAGCTCAGAGATGTTTTGTAGAGAACGCATCTATCTGGTGGACAGACACCAGACTGATTGCAAAGAGGACTTACGTACAACCATGTAAGCATTTTCAAAAGCATTGCTTTGGAAATAAGTTAAATTTTAATAACTCTGGGAAATGTAACCCTTAGAAAGAAAACTCAACTCCACTGCTAATCAGTGACTCAGATCTGAATCACTTTGGAAAAAAGCAACCAGGACCCCAACAGTCTGCAACTCAGATCCTATCACCCTGGCTATTCGGAGAAGGCATTGTGTTACTTGTAGATTTGTATACATTACACAACATCAGGATGATTCAAAAAATATTATTCCTGAAGCCCCTGGAAGGGATTTAAATAAGTAAGGCTATAATCCTAGGAAGGTATGCAAAGAAATACACAAATGATATTGAAATTCATTAAATCGACTGAATTGGTATTTTGAAATAGGGTAAGAATAGTTTAGTAATGTGACTTGAGATAATTGTATTTGTGCATGTTTTCTTTGCTGAAGGTGTCTGAAATAGGTTCACATAATTAGGTACACTAAATTAGCATTTGAAATTAAATAAATTTAACTGTCAGTAACCAATGCTGAAACGACTGAGAAAATGGTTTTCAGAATTATATTTTTTAATAGCTATATATATGTTTAAGGACGTGGGCACTTGGCCAAGTACAAATCCACTGACTGTGGATTTTCCAGGCATAGAAGACCCTTGGACATTTCATACACCATCAGCTCTCACTGTCCTTTACACATTCTTTGTCTGTGCCCTCAGCACAGGCACACCCACATCAAGCCATCGACTGACGATTATATTATTCAAGACTCTTCTCAAAAATTACTCTTGTTGATTGAATCTCACACACTCAGACAAATCCTGTATTAAGAATTCACCTCAGTGACTGTGCATTTATTCTGCTCCAATATTTTGTGTACCCTGGGTTGTAATGATTCTTCTGGGGATGCTTTAATCTCAGCAACATGACTATCTCCGCCAAAGGGCAGACTGTTTTTTAACTCTTTATTTTATAGCTCCCAACAACATCTCTCCCTTCAAATCTCTGCTTGAAGGGTCTGGTCAAGGTTTTTTATTAATTTATAAGGGGCTTCCATTGGCTAACGTGGTTTTTGCCAATCATGGGTTCAGAAGAAAATACCTTTGGTTCCTCAGCCCAAAGCCCACCAACAGTAAACAGCTATCCTATCAGTACTGCCTGAAAGCAACAGGCATTCCCATAGTAATAGGAATTAAGGATATACATAATTTCTCCGTGGCTGCACTTTTTTACACTTCCTTGTTCCATTTAAAAACTGAAGTGACAAAATTTACATAAGCAATGATGTCACATGGTATTTGAAAACAGATAAAGAGAAGAAATCATCACAAATACCAAAATAAATCCCTGAACTTCTTTTTTTCCAGTAAATTCAATAGAGGCTAGAATTTTGAACAAGGTTAGAAAGGCACACCCTTGAGTGTTCATCTGATTCAATTATTTTGGTTCACTCTTTATTAACAGGGGTCTGTTCCATAGCTGGCAGACTCAAAATTCAATAAAAATTGTTACAAATTCAAACAGTGTTGGAGCCTCCAAAAGTCACAGTTTGACCTACAATTTTAGCTTGGAGCTATGTAAAAGCCAGACAACTGTCTACCATACTCACAGCAGTGGATTTGAAAGAGCACAACTTAATTAAGTTACGGTTGGCATTCATTTCAAGTGAATTCATTTGGGCTGAAAACTGTCCCTTTGCATCACCTGTTTCCTGGTGATCGGCATTTTACTGAGTCAGAATGTGATCTTCTTCTCTCCTCTTCACACTCTTCATGAAGGCAGACGCCAGAAAAAGAACTGCTTGAAAAGACTCCAAGTTGACCCACAGAAAATATACATCATGCATCATACATTAAACTAAGTCACAGTCTTTTGACATTCATAAAAGGAATATGCATCACAAGTCCAATGCAAAACTGAAACAAGCAAAAACCTTGACATTCCAACAACCTCTTACACTTGTTTTTCCCTTCACCCATTACCCAGTGAGGGCCTGTGGGCTTTCTCCTACTCAGTATCTTCTCTCGAAATCTGCTCCCAATTTAAAAAAAAGAAAAAAAACATTGTCACTCATTTCTAAGTTTTTGAACACTTAAATGAGAGTATTATTTCTCCCAGAATTATTTGAACTTTAACAATATAGAGTACAAAGCTTCCTCGCTTGTAAAAGAAATGTCAGCCACCAGGGGATAGGTGGACTAGGTATTTGGGGTGGGGGTAGAGATTTCTAATGCCAATGGAATCATAACTCATGACAGCTACCTTCATCTCTAACCTAAACCTGTAAGATCTAAAAGTATGCTGTCCTGCCCTGACCAGTGTAGCTCAGTTAGTTGGCTGTCATCCTGCAAAGTGAAAGGTCACTGGTTCAAATCCTGGTCATGGCACATGACTGGATTGAGAGTTTGGTCCCCAGCTGGGGTGCATGAGGCAATTGATCAATGATTCTCTCTCACATCGATTCACTCCCTCTCTTTCTCCCTCCTTTTCCCTCTCTCAAAAAATAAACCAACAAAATCTTTTTTTTCATTTTTAAAAAATAAGAGTAAGCTGTCCTCTCTTTGGTTATAGCCTCTTTTTTACCCTTTTCTCACATGTGTGTAGAGGTGGCAGTGTGCCTGGCTAAATGGAACAAAGACACAGGATGTCTTAGCTGTATGTATACAGAGGGATGCACGCATGAGTGTACTTTTACTTCCGGCTACGTTTTATCAGAACCGAGACTTACCCAAAGTCACCCTCAGAACATTAGTTAACACACAAGCAAGCCTGTTGCTCACCTAAGTCAGAACTAAGTGACTTTAAACAAGTCACTTAAACTCTCTGGGTCTCAATTTTCTCATGTAAAATGAAGCAGGTGGAGTAAACAGCTCATAAAATCTTTTACATCTTGAACATTCTATTATAAACTCTAGGCAGTGGTTTGCAGCTGGTAACTGATTTTAAATAGATTAACTGGACAAGGGCAGACACATTAATTCACCCTGTGCACCCTTGTACATTCCATTTCCCTTAGTATCTCAGAGTTTAGAACAGCACCAGACAGGTTCGCAGCGTGAACACATGGCAGGATTCAGTCTCCGAGGGTCTTCCTTAACTCTAAGATCCCGGCACTGTGTCTCAGGGCTGGAGTCCTGAGCCTCCAGGCTGAGGAACTATTTGTGAGCAGCACGGTACAGCAGTCACATTGCAGTACATTTGGCAACCTTGGTCCCACTTACTAAATGCTAGTTTTGACCCTATGTCATTGTCACTGTTGCAACCAAAAATGCCCTGAGAGCTATGTCATTTTTAGATTGTACCTCATAATTTGTCATTTAAATATATGCTGTCTTATACTCTTTTATAAGAACTGTGAAATTTGTTTTCATGCATTTGATTAATTTTACTGGGGTGGAAGGAGGCCTTTGTTTTGCTGTGTCTCTCATGTGTTCCTCATATTTCTATGGCCAGACTGTACACAAAAATCATATCTTCCATTCTTCAATGTTCTCAAAGCCCAAAAGACAGTGTGACATGGTGTTCTATTAACATTTACTCAAAAATGGGGTGTTTAACTTATTATAAGCCTTCCCCTTTAACTAAACACAGGCCATTTTTGAAACACTCAGCCCTTAGAAGACTACACAACAATGAGGTGCCTCCCGAGCCTAGATCCCTTCCAGTCAATGAAAAGGCTTCCCCGGCTGTTCCCACTCACCAGAATTCAATGTCTATTATTGTGACTCAATTGAAAAATGCTTATTTTTCTACTGACCGGTTTTTTTGGGGTCTGACCTAATTTTATTTAAATCCTGAATCCATGGCTAATGGACACAGCTGAATGGAGAAGCCTTGAGGACATTGCATTCCTTTATTCAGCCACTTCAGTGACTGCGGTTTTGTTACAGCCCTTACTGGGCTTCAGAGCTTACTTACCACTGAGAGGCCTGGTCATTGTTTTGCTAACTCTATTATGAAATACTTAGGTGGTTGCCCAGCAGCTTAAATTTTTAGTGTATATTGTTAAAATAATTTGATTTAGTTGTGTTCTCTTCTGTTATACTTATTCACTTGATATAGATATAAAAGATTCAATGTTAGTCATAGGCTCCCCCAGATAGATGAGTATATTGACGACCTATATAGGTGTTTCTCTATGTGGCCTATACAGGTGTTTCAGAATGTAGTTATCTTTGGGGATCAGAATTTTATCTGGAATATTCTCCCACCCCATGCTGGCCACAGACCAGCAAGGCCTGGCATCACCTGGGATTTCAGGTCTCTCCCCAGCCTTTCCCACAGTTCCACTGAGTCAAAACCCAGATTTTAACAAGGTCCCTGGAGGATGTGTGTGCACATTCAAGGCTGAGGCACAGTGCTCTACGCTGTGTAAATGACAGGCCTTGCTACCACGGTCAAAGACGGACCTGAGATTGTGAGAAAGGTCAAGTCCCTCAGAGGTAGAATCTGCTTCAGTCTTTGGGTACAATGTGGGTGATAACCATTTCAATATTCCTTGGGTAAATACTTCACTCAAATGTCCCACAAAAACTCATGGTAACTTCAAATAATCCTTTAATATAATTTTGAACTCTGAAATAAAGTTTTTTGATAAAGTACACAAATATATTTATAGGGGGTGCACCCAATATATTTAGAAATTTTTAAAAACCAATAGGGTAGAGTGGGAGAGGAACAAAAACAGAAAAATATACATGGGTTATAACAGCACATATAACATTACTTCCTGCACAGAAATGCATGGATTTAGTGGGGAGGTAGGAGGGATACACAGGGACACATGGTGCTGGTGAAAATCCCATCATGAAACAAAGACAGAGTCAGGAGTGCCACATTCACGTCCTGTAGCCACATGAATACACACCGTTAGGAAGTTTAATAAAGCGGCCATCGGTATTGCCTCCCCCACCCATTTACAGCCCATGGGCTCTAAAGTGGGTACATGCAGCGAGAATCCCCACCCTTGACTTGGGGTGGTGAACACACAATACAATATAAAGGTGATGCATTATAGATTTATACACCTAAAACTTATATAATTTTATTAACTGATGCCATCTCAATTGAATTTATTAGTTCAATAAAAGAAAAAGAAATTTATGGATTATATGTTTTAATACAGAAGCATTATTTTGCCGCTGGCCACCATATTCATAAAAACAATTACCACAAAATTATTCTAAGGAGAACTGAATCTAGAATCTTGCTTTGCCCTTTATTTACCAGAGTTTATTTAGTAGCTTTGAAAAGAAATAGAAGGAAGTCATTCCAGCATCCAGAAACAAGATTTTAAAAGGAACTTACACCTGTTAAGAGTACAGTGTATCCTAAAACAGATCCTCCCCTGAATAGGGGGTGGGGGGGATAATCTTTTGTCTGCAAGGCATAACTGAACACTCCCAACCCCAGAATGGACAGAGGATATGAGCCCCTAATCCAACACAAAAGGACATGGCAATCCTGTGGAAGTCTAGGTCACTGTTTCCACTAAAAACTTACTAAATATCCCAAAAAGTTTGAAGGGAAAAAAGAAGAAAATACGTGAGTTTTCTGACTCCCACTTGACATCCATAACTACATGCTGGTGAAAAATCCCATCATGAAACAAAGAGTCAGGAGTGCCACATTCACATCCCGTGGCCACATGAATACACACTGTTGGGAAGTGTAATAAAGCGGACATCGGTATTGCCTCCCGCACCCATTTACAGCCCGCAGGCTCTAAAGTGGGTACATGCAGCAATAATCCCCACACACAACAAGGGAGTGGCTCTGCTGCGATGCCACAAAGCACAGCTACAAAATTCTAACCCACAAAATTCCCAGAGCTGTGGTGGAAAGTGGAATACCCACTCTTGGCAAAGCAGAAGAATCCAGCTACAAAGCAGCTCACACTGCACGGCCGATTAGGTTCTTCATTGAGACACAGTACTCCCTTAAAGCTCTTAGCTAAAAAAAAAATTCTGTGCCTGCAAATTGGGACTCCCTCCTCCCTCACCGTAGACTTTACAGGTTTAAATATAGATTTTCTTTTCATTAAATTTTTATCTTGGGCCCTATTTGAGAAGGGGAAACCAAGGTGTGTTTTCACTGTGCAGAGGTGTGAAATAACCTGGCAAGGGGAACTGACTGAAATGAACTACAGCAATTTAAAAACAGCTACCATGTCAGAAGCACTCATAACCAATAAACAGATGAGGCTGAACTCAGATTCACAGATGTTTGAAAGGAATAGCACGGTCCAGCACGCTTTCTACCTGTACGCATATGCTTACTGTTTGAGGGTTTTTTTTTTAAACATTATGAGGACCAGAGAAGCTGTCATTTGTCTCAGAGACTGTGCAAATATCAGTCTCAGGTGCCTTCTGAAATCTGTCTTGTTTTTTTTCTGAGTGTCACTGCATCACCCATAGCTCCTTTGTACAAAACCAAGCTAGTTGTTCCTTCATACTTATACCTTTCAAATACCTGTAGCTCACTATTCTGTCCCTCAAGTAAGATAAAGCATCCAGAAGGCACAATAACATTAAAAATGGAAACTGAAAAGACACTACCGGAGGTACTGACTGATCCATCAGGGCCTGGATTTCTTTCCCCTGGTAACCATATGAACAGCATTTAAAAATAAATATTACAAATATTTTTAAATTCCTTTCCTGAAGGAGAAATAAAATTGTGTACTATCTTCTCACTCTGAAACAGATGGCTATATAAATAAAGCAACTCACATCTCCTCACCTACAATAACCATCTTTTTAATAAAATTTAAATGAATTATTAATGTTTGGATAAAAATTTAGTGGTTAATGTCATGAGTGATGTCACAAAGTTTAAAAGTTTAGTATTTTTATTCCCATAAAATAAATCTAGATGCAAACCCCACCAAAGAATTCAGAAAAAAATATAGGGCATCATTCAATGTATGATTGACTTTCGAAGCTCTTAAATTTTTCAGAGCCATATATGGGTCACTGGCCACAGAGAGCTCATGAAGAGGGGACAATGAACCACAGGGAGAAAACAGAATGCAGCTTTCAGTGCAGCTTTAACTACTGGTCTATCCATTGTAAAGAGCTGACGTTTTAGCAATAATAGATTTGGCAGCAATCCATTAATAATAAAGTCCTAACTGATTTCAGGAGGACTGGTCCTATAAACCTTCCCTGTGATGGAGACAAGTCAATAATGAATCCTCACTGAGATGTGCAGGTGAATGGAGCAGAGCAGTGGGGCACACACTCCCTGCTGCTCGTCTGCCCCTGAAAGTACCCCCCAGGGCTCCAGGAGCATGTCACTGCCATCTCTGTATTTTCAGTGAGATCTCGTTTCACGGAGGGATAAGCAGCAGGGGCAAACTTGTAGCTGGGCAGGAGAGGAAGTCTACACAATCTCTCCCCTTCCCAAACCTGCCAGACAATAGATAGAATACTGGAACACTCTTTCATATTCTCCTCCTATACACGCAAACCCAGTAACATTAAAAAACGTCATGTATGCTCAATCATCAAACAAACTAGAGAAGGAGCTTGGGCAAGATACACTGCAAGTTGACAGAAAAGACAGATGGGAACGCAAGATTTCTATGATGATGACAATGATGATGATGGCTATTATTGAGCTCTTACATAACAGTTTCTATGAAAAAATGCTTTATATGTAGTTTCTCAATTAATCTTAAAACAAGCCCATGGGGTACTATTATTATCCCACTTTTACAGACAATTACATTGAGGCATATAAGAATTAACTACCATGTCCAAGGCCACGCAGAGAGTGAACAGAGGAAACAAGATTTATCTCAGGACCCTGACTACAAAGCCCAAGCTGTTGATCATCAGGTCGTCTTCCCTGGAACTTCTATCCTGAGAGAAATATGCAAATAACAGGCCTGATCTACAACACTTCTCTCATTCTTTCTTCTGGTGGAAAAAAAAAAGAAGTACTTTTAAAGCTGAGCAAAGGAACTGCTTTGTGGTGTAACCTTTTTTTACCCATGTTCTCCTCCTCTGCCCAATTTCCACCACCCAAATGTCGCCTCCTATCAAAAGTCAGAAATGAAAATCTACGCAGTATTTGGGGGCAGGGGGAGGGGGAGAAAGCACAAGATTCACTGACCAGGACAAGCTGAGGGGACTGGCACAATGAGACATGGCCAGTTGACTCTTCCTCCTCCGTACATATCTGGGTTTCATGACTCCTTTACTAAATGCTAAGAATCATCAAATCAGCTAATGGCAGGTCAATGAACAGCTCTGGAAACATTTATTTTGCTTTCTAAAAAGAACCCTCTATCAGAAAAACCAGAAATTTGAGAAAGAGAATGTTATGTGATGGAGTCAGGCTGACCTCATCCCATGGAAAACTGCTTAACATGACACTGAAGCTTGCACCCTCTGTCATTCCTCTCTGTCTAATTCAGAGGATAACTGGGGTTTTCAGCCTGAGTGTCCACTGAGTACAGCCATGGGACGTGAAAGAAGGCTTGCAGTGGGAATCAGGAGACTCTCCCATCAGCAGAGTATATGATGCTGAGAAGCCAACGAGATAATACAATTGCTGAAATACCTGCCGGTTCTAAGAGTCTCTGATTCTGTAAGAGAACCTCAACAAGATCAGTCTTTGCTTGTAAAATTAGATAGAATAAGGTACTAGAAGCAGAGAACATACAATTCAAATGTTAACAACGACAGAAGCTACAGGCCAGCCTTCCACTTAATATTTCCCTGGTTGCTGCTCTCCATCAGGGAAGAACTGACATGATAGTATAAGTAGCCCAATTACCACGCTCGGTTACCAGGCCATGTAAAGAATCCAAATGTAATATATCCATAAATCATTCCCTCAGAGCATTTCTAACCTTCACACCCTGCCCCTGCCCCTGCCCCTGCCCACCAGGTCTTTATTTTTAGCACCTCTAAATTATCTAATATGGTGTCCATATGGAAACTTGATTTAGTGAAATCATGTAAAGGTAGGGAAACACAGATTCCTGTCTTTTCCATATAAAAATCAAAGCATACATTAAAAAGAAATGAAATTCTGACCAGTGCCACAACATGGATGAGCTTCAAAACCAAGCTAAGTGAAATAAGACAAGCACAGGAGGACAAACACTATGTGATTCCACCTCATATCATATGAGGTACCTTGACGAGGCAAATGCACAGACACAGAAAGGAGACTGCAGACGACCAGAACCTGTGGGGAGGGGCACTGGGGAGTTGTCATTCAACGGGCAGGGTTTCTGCTGGAAATGATGAAAAAGTTCTAAAAATGGATCCCGGCGATGGTAGCAAAACACTGTGATATCTTCATTGTCAATAAAATGTACACTTAAAAAGTATCAATTTTTAAAAGACACATGGATAAAAACTAGGGGGAGGGTGGTAATGGGAGGGAAGATGGGAGGGGGATGGGTGGGCTGGATTGGGAGTAAAGGGGAGAAAACTGTACTTAAACAATCATTAAAATAAAAAATAATAAAAAGTATCAATTTTATTATATATACTTTATAATACAACATAAAAGTGAAAAAAATCAAAGCATATACAATCTTTTTCAGAAGTGGCCAAAAAATTAAAGGCAAATTAAGTGCTCCAAAATTTCTAAATGAAATGCTTTAAAAGAAAGTAGACTGCAAGTTCCCTGGGGACAGGGGCCAGATCTACTGCACTTCCTGACACACGGCAGCTGCACCGCTACACAGTAGAATCCTCATAAAGGTTTGTAAATAAATGATTAAACAAAAATTGACAAAGCACTCTCCTAAATGGGAAACAGAATATTCAAAAAGCACTAAATTTACTAATTCATTAGAAAGTACAACACAGAATATTCCAGAGGAAAATACCAGTATTACTATACCAAAGTCCTTCAGTTCAAGGAAGAGAGTGTAGCTACTTCACCTGTACTTCCGCATGGCATGTCCTACATTCTTACCCATGGTAGACGGCTAATACATATTTGTACAATGAGCAATAAAAAAATGAATGATTGTAAAATCAATGTTATATTATTGCTCTACTGTTAATTCCCCTTTTAAAGACTGCTTACTCTTTGCAAATGAACAACTCCTTCTGTCACAGAGCAAAAGAATAAACCTCACAGCTTACACAGAGTGAAGGTAAAAACATAAATAGCTAGAACATATGACCCTCAGAAACAGAAACACCAAATGCAGGGCATGCAATTTTTGCTTAGAAAAAGAGTTCATTTAAGAAAAATTTAAAGAACAACTGATATGTTGGGAAATAAAAAATAATTTAAATGTCAAAATAGAAAAGAATCTGAACTCTATTTGGAAAAAAATTCAAATGTTCATTCCCAAAAATCAATGTCCAATCATTACAATAAGCAGTTGAGTATATTCAGAAGCAATATTGAAGGCTCCTCCCCCCCAAAAAAGAAATTCTAGTGAATGCTAGTATATTATCATTATTTCTCTCAATTGACCTATCAAGTAATCAGGTGTTCTTTCTTAAAAATGCCCATGTCACAAAATGATACACAACTGGCTTATGGCCAGCACGCTGCCGCAAGTTCTGATGATGCTCTCCACTAATATTCACTACCTTCATCACTTATATTTTACAGGAATTACTGAGTTAAACATACATAAGTGGAATGTTCTTAAAGCAAAAAATCCAATGCTGACATCCTTAACATTCAGCACCTGTATAATAGATGCATCCTAATAAATGCACCAGGACCATGTAATGTAGTAGCCTCACTTTGAACAACATGAAAACATGCCCTTCAACTTCACCCAAACCTACCCACTGTACTCTGTGCCAATTAACAAAGGAAACAGGAATGCAACCTCTGTAGACATATCAAGGTTTACATTTCTCTTTCTCAACTGTTTCTTCTTCATGAGCTGGTAAAGCATCGTTTCGGAGTAGCCTGTCTGCTGCCCCAGTCTTCGTGCATGCAGGGGCTCCCCATTTGCATCCAAAATGCTCCTGTTCCACTACTGGAGCCAGCACTTCAAGCAGCCCTGCATGACGGATCACCACTTCCATACATGAAAGCATAACCACGACAGGTGTAACGATGCAAAACACCAGCACACTGACCTCTGCCAGGCAGCATACACTTACAGCAGGTGCGTTTCTGTGCCAGAAGGGAACGGGGGTGGGATGAGCAGGGAGGAAGCCCCAGATCCTTAATATACCAGAGATGTTTATTCCACTCAGATCCAACCCAGCTCATTCACAGGCATCAGTTTACCCAAATGAAAAAAGTGGTCTCCTGTCCTTCACTAGCTTGACTCAGAGGGCATGCAGCCAAGCCTAGCCGGGCAAAACAATCTGCAAGATCTCTTTAAGCTGTAATAAATAAGACAAGTTTCAGAAGAAATAAGACTCAGCTATGGCAAAGCAGCACAGTCGCGAAACCTTTTCCTCATCTTATCGCTGCCACTGGTGTTTACAAACTATAAGCAGTAGCCTCCGGAGCCTCAAGAGACTCTCCCATGAGTAACCTCCTGCTAGATCCCTAATTTAAATACCCCCTTGATCAATCTGTGCTGGTTTTGGCAGTTAAATGGAAAGGGATGAGTAAAATGACATGCAGAAAATGAACCTTTTCAAGTTGTAAATGAGTGAGTCAGGATTCAGACTTGCCGAGATGTTCCAAATTAAAAACCGTGCTCTAATTTTAAGCATGCTCCCTCTTACCGTTCTGTTGTTGTCTCCCTCAGGCTCGATTCACCTGGAACTCTTTAACATGTCTCTAGCAATGTGTTTGCACCAGGCCAGGCTCATCCAGTAACTGAATTCACATCTTTCTGCACTAGCAAGCTGAAATGGTACGGCCGTACTACAACCAAGACAGGGGGAAGCAGAAGCAAAAAAAAAAAAAAACCCCCACACACACACAACCCAGAAATCACCCCAGAGAAGCTACTCTTGATGCAATCAGACAAAAAATGGTTCAGAAGAACACAACAAACATGTTAACATTCAGTAGCAATAGCTCTAACAGCTCAATTTTTTTCCCCAAAACAATCTAGTTTTTTTTTTCTCCAGACACAATGGACTTGCCTGTGGAGTTCCCAGGAAGGCAGAGTAACCGGGCTCTGCAGCAGCATTGCAGCCAAAGTAACTGTGCATATGCTGCCCAGGCAATTCACAGCACACTGTCTCTTCAGAGAGATATTGATTTGCAATGCAGGGCTGCTTCAAAAGAATACAGAATTGGAGCCAAACAGCTAATGGTGATTGCATGGAAGGAAAAACATTTAATTAAGGGGATGCACCTCATCATGTTCAATTCAATTTTTTAAAAGCACTGGAGGAAGCCAGTAAGTATCTTGAGTGATAACCCCATTAAACAATAATCTGAGGTCCTACAGAAGGCCAAGTTTAGGCTACCATCATGCATTCTGCAAAAGCCACTGAAATGGTTTAATGGGTCTATGTGCATATATTTGTCATAGGCAAATGGGGCATGAGAATTCTAAAAAAATAATGCACCAGATATGTGAGGGAAAAAAATGCACAGGTAGCATTTATGAACTAAAATGATAAAATACAGTTATGAACCTGCAGAATTCTTGGTGGGTTAGGCTCATAACACTCTCAAAAGTAAAATACCAACCCCAACCAGATCTCACTGTCCTTAGGCTAATTGTGTCAAGTCATGCCACATGGTGCCGGATGACAGGGAAAAATGCCAAACTACTACTCTTGTAGCGACCCCTACGGGAGAGTGGTCGATCAACAATTCATCCTCACTTAACATAGTCCCTGTCCTCAGAAAACAGAACCACAAAAGGGCATAAATTAGATTAAGACTCAAGGAAACAACTGAGAAATAGGCAGGAAATTAAACAAAAAAAGAGTCAGGCATAAAATGTGACCTCATAGATATTCAGTTAATTAAGAAATTGAAGTACAAGAGGAGGTGACTATTTTGTCAGTGATGAGTGGCCAATATTCCCATAGCTCCCAGGACTGAGTGCACACTTATAAATCAGCTCAGGGAAAAGCATTTTCCCTTCACATCCTAATTGGTTTAAAGGAATTATCTCCTTCATCCCCCATTTGAGAACCATCCTTGCTCCACCTTCACCCTTCTGAGTGACCTGTGAACACTCATACACACAGAGCTCGCTACAAAGTCTTAATAAAGTTCTTCAAACACAAATATTATGTACGCCCTCCTCCACCAAAACCAAGAGAGAGGGCTATCTCCTTAATATCTGGAAACTGTTAAGTTATATGAACATCATTTATGTGTAACAATTTCACTTCAATAAGTCTTTAAGACATCTGAGGTTTTGCTTACGACTGCTGAGCCCTCCTGCCTACAAAGCCTCCTTTCCCAGAACTGACTTCGTATTTGAGTCATTTAGGATTTAGTCACATGATGCCTCATGAAACTCTCCTGTATTATCAGCATTTGCCCCATGTTCAGGCCATTGAGGAACAGACGGTATCAACTGCATCATTTTCTATTCCCCCAAAGCACATGATGCAACATTGGGCATCTAGCAAATATAAAATAAGTATTTAACAAATTAATGAATTTCACAACTCCGTGTATCAGGGCATTGATAATCTTCTTTCTCCAGTCGCTCAATGTTCCCTGGGGAAAATCCACATTAGAAGTGTTATCTTTAGCCACCTAATTTAAGTAGATCCTATTTTCTATAGAGTTGGTGGGTAAGAGCATGTACAGCATTGGTATCCACTAAGCTATCTTGTATAAAAGTCAAAAAACTTATTGTTCCTTTACTCAGTCAAAAAGCAGGTATTGCTCTGCCCAGCAATATGAACAACCATGTTCTCTGCATTCCAAAAACCAATCACTGCTTAAAAATAAAGCAAGTCTGCCTGGCTGGCGTAGCTCAGTGGATTGAGCGCGGGCTGTGAACCAAAGCATCACAGGTTCGATTCCCAGTCAGGGCACATGCCTGGGTTGCAGGCCACGACCCTCAGCAACGACACATTGATGTTTCTTTCTCTCTTTCTCCCTCCCTTCCCTCTCTAAAAATAAATAAATAAAATCTTTAAAAAAATAAAAAATAAAAAAATAAAGCAAGTCACCCTGACTGGTGTGGCTCAGTTGGTTGGGTGTCATCCTGCAAACCAAAAGGTTGCCAGTTCGATTCCTGGTTAGAACACATGCCTAGGTTGTGGGTTCAGTCCTCAGCTAGCAGGAGGGCAAGAGGCAACTGATTGATGTTTCTCTCTCACATTAATGTTTCTTTCCCTCACTTTTCCCCTCCCTTCCCCTCTAGAATCAATATAAGAAAATATTTTTTTAATTTATAAAAAAATAATAAAGCAAATGATCACAAAACACAGAACTGAGTGTTTTCAGAGCACTGTGGTTAGATACAAATACTGTTCCTTGGTTGGCTCACAGAGGGCTTCCCGGAGAAGGCAGCCTGTGCTAAGGCTTCCTTCCTCCCCAGGAGCGGGTGGGCACCTGAGGGGTGGCAGGGCAGGACTGGGCCAGAGGCCTAATGCTGGAAGCTATCTCAGGAAACCACCAAACAGTGCACACAGCGGTGGCAGCTGGGAAGGATGAGACAGAGGTGGCCAAGCCAGAGTATAACAGGCAATGGAAGCCCTGCCAGGAAATTAGGCATCTGTTCCTGCAGGAAGCTGCCACTTAATTGAATAGGAAGGCACTAAAGGACTAACGGCAGAAGAGTGGCTGGATGGGATTTTTCATTTTATAATGGGGTAACTTGTGGAAATGGGCAGGAGGAGTGAGCAAGGGGAGGTGAGGGGGCCGCTTGGGAGACTAAGACAATATAGTTCGGTCAAAGCCCTGAGCTAAAGCAATAACTGGGGATGGAGAGACAAAGGAGGGGAGGGACCTTCAAGAGGAATGACTCGTTGAGTGACTGGACATGAGTCAAATGGAAAGGGAAAATTCAAGCTTGACTCTGAATTCTTGGCATAATTAGTTGAAACGTAAGGTCACAGCTAAAGGAGTGGGTACAGGAAGAACCAAAGCTTGAGGAGAAGGGGAAATTTTCTTGAATTCCATTTTTGTGCATGTGGAGTTTTAGATATCTTTGGAATATTCAGGTGGACATATAAGGCAGGCACCTATCTAAGGATTTGGAGCCCAAGGGTCGGGGGGAATAAAAGGTCAAAAAGTTCACTGATGTGTCTTAGGCCAGGGTTCCCTAGAAATGGAGCTGAGCCAGGATTCTTGTTCACCTAATTTATTGAGGACATGCTCTCAGAGGAAAGGGGTGAGGAGGCAGGGCTGGAGGATAGGGAAAAACCAAGGAAAAATGTGGCCTCAGGTAAAACAAACACACCCACCATTAGTCCCACTGAGCCAAAGAGGGCCAGCCTTGCGCACTCCTGGCGGATGCCACCAGCTGGGGCCTGGAGAGGAAGGGCCGCCATTCAGCCTGGGCACCACGTGAGCAGAGAACCCACAGCATTCCCCACACTATGCTTCAGGCACAAGGGACAAGTTCCTTTTCCACAAAGCTGATTCTTGCCTCAGGAATCTTTGTCTTTGCTGCTCTGTCTACCCAGAATGTTCTTCCCCAGCCAGCTCCTTCTCGTTACTCAGTTGGATCTCAGGAATCTCTGTCTCAAGGTCCTGCTTGGGTTCCCACCTCTTCTGTTGCTGTTACTCCTTCCCCTATGACACTGCACTGGTTTGGCTTCACCGTGGAGTTGACTTTATTGACTTCTTCGTCTTCCTTCCCCACTGGGATGCACACTACTCAAGAGCATGAACTTCTGTGCATACGCTCTGTGTTTCTCCAGCCCGCGGACCAGCACTGGGTACTCGCTGAGTAAATAAATATTAGAAGGAGCTGCTGGTAACAGTAGCTCAAACTAATTCTTTGAATTCCTGTAGAGGGGAAATGGACAGGAAGCTTGAGAAATGTGTGGGGCAAAAAAACAGTCTCAACAAATGCCTACAACTATGCAAGGAGGTTGGCCACAAGGCAGAGGTGCAGGGGCGAGAGGGCAAAGCTGCCAGAAGTTGATCACTGTGTTCAAATCACTTGGGATTCACAGTCTACTCCCAGGAAGAAGATCTTCATTAGGGGACACTGAGATGTATCTGAAAGCACGCCATAAAAGAGCACCAAGGAGAGGTTAAAACGAAGGGTCTATTTTTAAAGGGAAGAGACAAAAAGTCTTTTGTGAAAGTAGCATCTCAGTGGATATAAAAGAAAAGGCAGGAAAGAAAACTGCTGACAAAAATGCTGGAATCTGACATCTGCTTAGGT
Source organism: Tonatia bakeri (assembly GCA_004024845.1). Classification (NCBI taxonomy): domain Eukaryota; kingdom Metazoa; phylum Chordata; class Mammalia; order Chiroptera; family Phyllostomidae; genus Tonatia; species Tonatia bakeri. The sequence goes on from PVIA01007467.1 coordinate 49,609, forward strand.
CATTTTCACAGAAACATTTAAATTAATTTCTCGAATTACCTGCCTTTATATGTGATGCTTAATAATTCTAAAATGTTATACAGTTCCCTGACTTTGTAAGTGGGTATAATAAACACGATCTGATCTTCAACTGCTGATGAGGTCAATGGTGAACATTACTGATAGCCATCAGGGTTCAGTGGGGCGCACACAAGGCCACTGGGTCACGCTCTCAGCAATGGACATCTATGCGCTTCTCTGCTTCATTTTTATGGTTCATTTTCTCTTTGCCTTTAGGCTCTCCTTGCTGGGGCTCTAAATGTGCCTCCTCCTTCTAACACCACCACACTCTTCTCAGCCTGGCCACAAGCTTCTTCAACCGTCCTCGTACTGTGCAACTAGAAGAGCAGGCTTACTGGAAAACTGAGTGAATAGGGATTTGAGGTGATGGATGGGTTCAAAGCAGAACTGGGAGCTTTCTCCTAAGTGGAGAACTATTAGCCTAGACACCCACCCACTGCAGGCTGTGCCCTATACACCTTGTGGTTCTTCTCATTTGTGCAGAAACTCTTGTGACATATCAAGCTCTCTCAGACTTAGGAGGCTGCCAGATGTCTGACCTTCACTTACATAAGTAGGATATTACACACAGGTACGCCAGGCCTCCCCTCCCCCCCGCCCCCCACCAAGAAAATGAACCTGGACAAAAAGAAGTAATTGAAGGAAGAAAGATGTAGAGAAAGATTTTAACTGAGAAAAAAAGCATTAAATAAGAAAAGTTTAAAAAATAAGAAAGAGGTAAAGACTACTTTATGCATATAAAACTGATACGAGCTATCTACTTTATCAATTAATTTCATTAAACCTTTAAGCTTTTAAAGAGAAAAAATATCTTATTTTGAAAAGTGATAAAGACGATATAAAACTTTCCCCAAAACAGTTTGAATTTCAAATTACTGTACACCACGTAACCCTAGAAGTGTCTTTCTTTTGTGAATTTTTCCAGTGAAATGTCCGAGATACGATTGATTAAAAATGTTCACAATGTTTTGGGAAAGCTAGACTAATTTAAGAAACCCTAAACATTTTAGGACTTAATTCTTCTCTAGGGATGCCATTCAGTACTTACATTCCTATACATTCAAAGAAATCTTAGTTTAATAAATGTTTAAAAGCCATTATTTAACCACAGCACCAAAAATATCCATATGTCACTGATGGCATTTCAAATTTTTTCAGTAAACACATGTAATTCTATCACAGCCCAATAAATGTGTGCCTGAAAAACATTGTATTCTCTTAAACTGCACCCTAAAAACAAGAGTGCTTATAGGGAAAATAAGGTTGAGGGCACACCATTCAAAACCCTACTGCGGGTACTTCCAGCTAAGATGGAAGTGTAGGTAGACACACTGTGCCTCCTCGCACAACCAAAATAAGGACAATGACAATTTAGAAATAAAATAACAACCAGAAAAGACAGAAAATTGAACTGTATGGAAGTCCGAACACCAAGGAGTTAAAATAGACACATTCATCCATACTGGTAGGTGGGGCAGAGATGGCCAGTCAGGCGGAGAGGGGTCACAGCACAAAAAGTGGTGGCACCGGGCGTGTAAGGCATCCTGGGCATGCAGGCAGCGGCTGGCAGACCCCAGGCATGAAGTGGCAATGGGCAGACCCAGCGAGGGGGCAATTGTGAAGCAAGGCACTGCACACAAGGTGGCTGGATGACCGGGAGGTCCCACATTCACAAACGAAACTAGGGAGCAAGACAGACCGTGCAGCCCAGGGTCCCAGCACCAAGAAATAAGGCCTCGAAACACCAATTGGAAACACCTGTGGGGGTTGAGGAGCAGGGAGAGATCCCCAGCCTCATAGGAGAGTGCGCTGGAGAGACCCACCGGGTCCTAGAACGTGCACAAGCCCACTCACACGGGAATCAATGCCAGCACCAGAAAGGCCCAATTTGCTTGGGGAAAGCAGTGGAAGGGACTGGGATCAGACAAAGAGTGGAGCGGGTGCCATTGTTCCCTCTCGGGCCCCACCCCCATATACAGCATCACAACCCGGACACGGGGTTGCCCCTTCCTGGTGCACACCTAAGGCTCCAACCCTCATACATAACAGGCGCGACAAGACAAAAAAAAATGGCCTAAACAGAAGAACAGATCAAATCTGTTCTCCACAGCAAATACAACTAAGTGACAAAGAGATAGCCAACCTATCAGATGCACAGTTCAAAGCACTGGTGATCAGGATGTTCACAGAGTTGGTTGAATTTGGTCACAAATTAGATGAAAAAATGAAGGCTACGCTAAGTGAAATGAAGGAAAATGCACAGGGAACCAATAGTGATGAGAAGAAAACTGGGACTCAAATCAATGGAGTGGACCAGAAGGAAGAAAGGAACAACCAAACAGAAAAGAATGAAGAGACAAGAATTCAAAAAAATGAGGAGAGGCTTAGCAACCTCCAGGACATCTTTAAATATTCCAATATCCAAATTATAGGGTACCAAAAGGGGAAGAGGAAGAGCAACAAGTGGAAAAGTTATCTGAACAAATAATAAAGGAGAACTTCCCCAATCTAGCAAAGGAAATAGACTTCTAGGAAGTCCAGGAAGCTCAGAGAACCCCAAAGAACTTGGAACCAAGGAGGTACACACCAAGGCACATCATAATTACATTACCCGAGATTAAAATGAAGGAGAGAATTCTAGAAGCAGCAAGAGATAAGGAGACAGTAACCTACAAAGGAGTTCCCATCAGACTGTCAGCTGATTTCTCAAAAAATACCTTGTAGGCAAGAAGGGTTTGGAAAGAAGTATTCCAAGTCATGAAAGGTGAGGACCTACACCCAAGATTTCTCTATCCAGCAAAGCTTTCATTTAGAATGGAAGGGCAGATAAAGTGCTTCTCAGATAAGGTCAAGTTAAAGAAGTTCATAATCATCAAGCCCTTATTTTATGAAATGTTAAAGGGACTTATCTAAGAAAAAGAAGATAAAAAACAAGTATAGTAAAATGACAGCAAACTCACAATAATTAACAACCACACCTAAAACAAAAATAAAAACAAACTAAGCAAACAACTAGAACAGGAACAGAACCATAGAAATGGAGATCACATGGAGGGTTAGCAACAGGGGAGTGGAAGGAGGAGAGGGGGTAAAAGGTACAGAGAATAAGCAGTATAGATGGTAGGTAGAAAATAGACAGGGGGAAGGCAAGAATAGTATGGGAAATGTAGAAGCTAAAGAACTTATGACACATGGACATGAACTAAAGGGGGGAATGTGGGTGGGAGGGGGTGTGCAGGGTGGAGGGGAATGAGGGGGGAAATGGGACAACTGTAATAGCATAATCAATAAAATATATTTAAAAAATTAAAAGTAAAAGTACAAAAACTTAATTAATTTTTTAAAAACCGCACTGTGTCCAGAACACTAATTATAAATAAGACACTCCTACCAAATACCCACATGAGCTGCACTGTCTTCATTTGCCACAGTGCCGACACCAGGGCTCACACAGGACTGATGTTCTGTTTTTGTTTCTTGGCTGAAGATACATCCTGGGCTGAGGAACTGCAGAAAACATGTCCAGGTGAAAACAGCTCAGTTATGAACTCCCTATAGGTTGGAAATTAAAGTCCAAAGACAGAGCCCTAACAGGAGAACTTTAAATTATGTTAATAAAAAGCAGCATAGAAGGCTGTCATTCATGAACCTAGTATCAGAAACAGGTAGATGCAGACTACAATAATAGAAAGGCCTTGCCCTGGCTGCTGTTTGAAGTGTCATCCCTCACATCAAAAAAGACTGCAGATTTGATCCCCAGTCAGGACACATACCCAGTTTGCATGTTCGATCCCCACTTGGACACATACAGGAAACAATCAATTTTTCTCTCTCACATCAATGTTTCTCTCTCTCAAATCAATAATATCCACAATTGAGAATTTTTTTAAAAAAGGCTTATTTTTTGCCTACATTTCAAAAACCTGAAACCTGACACTTCTATCCAAGGTTTCAGCCTACTCCTCTTCAGAGAACAATTTTCCTCTGCCCTGTATGTTGTGTTTCCTGGTTGTCGGCCCTCAGTCACCCCACGGAGCAATGTGTCTGCACCTCAGTCTTTGCTTTCCTCAAATTCCTAATCCTCTTCACCTAAGACTTGTATATGCATTAAAACATACACTACATGGTTTCTACATACATACGCATACACATTTATGTAGTTATTATTTATTCAGATGATATGTAAAACACATGGACATTTCCATGGTCTGGAACAGTTTTTCCTACTCACGATCCAGCAAAAATGCAACCAAATTTTTGACATGGTACCATGTCCCATGTGTGAAATGAATCAGAAGACCCAAATGTACAAGGGATTTTATTATGACCACATTCACAAAAGAGCAGTATCAGAGAGTTCCAAATGTGCAGTGCTAATACGATCTGAGAAATGTGCATTAAATTATAAGGCTTCAGTGGCAGACACAAAATCCTCAGTAGCAGCAAGAAGAAAGGCAGAAGGCTCTGAGAACAGGTGTGAGGATTTTCTCTCCTCCTGATGTCAGGATGCCAGTGAGGAGAGAGCTGACAAATCCTGGACTATCACAAAGCTTCTTAAGGAGCTAAGGCTTGTTCTTTTTTTAAAACTTACCTAAGTTTTTGAGTTAACTATGAAGAAGGGAGAGACAAGGTTTTCTAGTTCGGGGCTATAAGTCAGCTTTATTGCTTTTAAAAACTTTATCCCAGCTTTGTAAAATTTCACTTAGTTAGAAAAACAGAAAAAAAAAACACAAGGAAGAAAGCTTCCTGCCAAATGGACAAATAAGAAATAATTTCAAATTACATTTGACATTTTAAAATCTAGGAATTCCCCAACACTGATCTATTGTGTACTTTAAAATATTAAAATAAGGAAAACAAAACAAAAATAAAATAAGGAAAACAATACGGAATTTCTTCAGAAAACTAAAAATGTAACTGCCTTTTGACCTGGCAATTCAACTGCTGGAATTATACCCTAAGAACCCTGAAACACCAATCCAAATGAACCTATGCACCCCAATGTCCATAGCAGCACAATTTACAACAGCCAAGTGCTAGAAGCCACCTAACTGCCCATCAGTAAATGAGTGCATCAAAAAACTGTGGTACATTCACACAATGGAATACTATGCAACAGGAAGAAAGAAGGAACTCCTACCCTTCACTACAGCATGGATAGAACTGGAGAGCATTATGCTAAGTGAAAAAATTCAGGCGGTGAAAGACAAATACCATATGATCTCACCTATAAGTGGTACCTAATCAACAAAACAAACAAGCAAGCAAAATGTAACCAGAGACGTGGAAATAAAGAACTGACACTAACCAGTGGGGATGGGGCAGAAGGATAATGGGGGAAAGAAGGGGAAGGGTCATCAAGGAACAGGTATAAAGGACCCATGGACAAAGCCAAAGGGGGTAGGATTGAGGGTGGGATGTAGAGGTGGATGGGGAGGGGGAGTTCAGTGGGAGGAAAATGGAGACAACTGTACTTGAACAGCAATAAAAAAAAGAAAAGAAAATATTAAAATAAAAAGTATTCATTAAATAATTTGCTTCCTTTGTCTTACTCTATACACCTAAGAAATAAAATGAAACAGGAAGCAAGACCATGGAAAAGAATGAATAACAATACTATACAAACAACAATAAACACTCACAGTAATGAAAAGATAACTCACAACTGAAATTAAAATACATACTCCTGTGTAATTTAATTAACTTTCCTGTGGCCAATGTCTTAGTATTTGCCTTTTCCAGCTAACACTGGTATTAATTTAGATCATTCTAAAACTACATGTGCATCGCTCTCAAAGACCAGAAAGCAAACTGAAGTCATCATTTTTCTAAGGAAGCATCACCAGGTGACCGTACCACTGGTCCAGTCTCACCGGCGTAACAGAGGGGGAGGTTCACTGTTTTAACTTACTCCTACCCTCCTTTTGTAACCGGTAAAGCAGTGACAAGGGCAGCACACAAATATTGGTTGAACCCTTTCTGCCACTCCCTGTGGGATGCTGGCTCCTCCCCCCACAGTCTCCCCTGAAGTCCAGGGAGGGTTGCACCTGGGACTTTTCCAACCAGAACTGAGTTGCACCCCATCCCTCCTCCCTGATGGTTACAAAGCAGAGAAAGTATCAGATTGGGCAACAGTGTTAGTGTCTCTAGCCCTGAAGAGAAGCTGGACTGACATCCTGAAACCACCAAGAGCAAGAATCTAGAGATGAGGACAAGAGACAGACAGCACTGGACACATGGAATCCCTGTCCCAGCTGCTGGGTCCCTGGCACTGTGTGGTTACCTGACTTTCTAAAGTGTGCCTGCTCAGCCCTTGTTTCTACTCTGCCATACCATCCTCCCAATAAGTCCCATTTTTTTCCTTCAGCTACTTCAGGTTGGTTTTCAGTTCCTAGTAACCAACAGTGCTAGTAACCATGGAAATAACATGTACAAAAGGATACAGAGGTACTGTGAGGCCCTAATGCCAGAACTAGAGCTAAGTTACTAATAGGTGTGTTGCTTTAAATTCTAGGAAAAACAGACTTCAGGTTGATGTGGACTTACATGACGGAAGGAAAGGATGGGCTTATTAATAGCAACCAAAGGTTTTTACAAAGCTACTTCACGCACCCACAATGTATAATAACATTTCTATAAAGTTATACTAAATCATCACATATACTAAATTTTTTTCAATTTACTGTTATAACTTACAGGGGACATTGCACAAGAGCCATGAGTCATGGAGCACTACCCATTAATCAGTTATCTGCACCTTTCGGAAGCCTGAATGCTTGGACCAATTAACTTAACCAGGCACCCAAGCTGCTGTGGTAGCAGGAATTCAAATTCTAGGCACATTACCCAAAAGGGCACAGACTGACTTAGCCTTACAAACTCCATTATAAAGTGTCAGTAAATATCACCACCGATAAGGAGCTAAGAAATGTCATAGGATTTTTCAAAGGGAAATCAGTCTGGTCACACCAGCTCTGGTTATGAAGGAAAGAGAGTTATTAAAAATTAAACAAGTAGATTTTGGAAGAAGCCACAAAAGTACACTAGGGAATTATGGAACATATAAAGAAAGCACTAAGAAGACTTTATAAAGTAAACTACATTTCCTGTATTTCATTACTAAGGAATTTTTGTCATGTTCTATTCATTTGCCAGCCACTTATTAACCTTTGTATGAAGCACTATAGGGGGTACAACGATGAATGAGACACAATTGCTGCTTTCACAGACAGTTACACAAATAAATATAATACAAGAAATAATTGCCACAGAGAAATAAAGAAAATGGCACAAAAGTTCAGGAGGAGGGAGGCCTCAGAACGATGGACCAAGCGAAATTGGCAGATGTTCCCTTTCAGTAATCGAATTCTGAATACTGAAGCCACAAAGAATTCAATAGGTAAGATGTTGCAGGGCAGGGGATATATATCCAAAGACTAGCAATGATCACTCTTAGCACAAGAATTGTTATCTGTATCTGAATGTAATTTGATAATCTAACAAAGAACCTCTGTCATCTGATAGGAGCGCAGCCTACAAGGGTTGAACAATTTCCGCGATCTGAACCCTCATGAACAATGGTTCTTTTCTCCCTGCTAGTGGAAGATTATTTGGATGGACTCCAAGTCCACTGCCTGCCCATATGGTTCCAAGATGTGGTTTTCCCTATTTGTCCTGGACGCAGACAGCCTAACTCCCTTTCCATATTCCTTAAGGAAAACTGAGCTTCGGGAAGTGCTGCATCAGCTAGTTGTGGGGAACTTGGAGGCACTCCTTCTCTCCCATTCCCCTCCCCAATATTTACTCTGCTTTAGGGGAGATGGAGTTTTACTTACCACAAAACAAAGGCCAGTTGAATAGCTTAATTTTATGAATCATCCCCTGGGCTTACCTCAGTAGTAACTGTTTCTCTTAATCGTCCAAGAAGATTTGGTACATATGAAAGTTCACATCCAAAACAATTCACACTTCCTGACTGAGCCCAGCAGGACCAGCACCTCCTATGGGCATGTAGTCACTGCAGGCTGGACCACCTGACTTCAAGGACTATACCCGGCACGGGCCCACCTTGGTTCAGATAAGCCCGCCAACGTTCTTCACCTCCAGGTTTGATACGGAGAAAAGAAACATCAAGATGAAACCCTACAAATAGGTACTCTTGCCACATGTCAGCTGCTGCACTGCCTTCTGTAACAGCCGTGGGCTCTCAGGCTCATTTTCTGTCAATCCTTCAATCCATTGGCTCCTACTGATTTCATTGTTCTTCAGTATCTACATTCCCATTTCTACTGCCATTGCACTTTGTTTTTTCACCATTCCATGAAATTCAACCACCTTTTTAACAGCTACAGGTGCTACCTTATTATAACCTTTCTCCTTGATACCTCCTTTGGCTAAAAGTAGAAGGAGCTATTTATAGTTCCCTATGAGTTTTAATGAAAAAATTTAGCTCGCTCTCACTCTTCTCTTCTCTCTCTCAATTTTCTAATTTTTCTATCATATATCTCCATCGTAACTACAAAACTGCAGCGTAAAGATAGGTTTATTGATGAGATCAGAATGAGAAGAGACATTCCCACCATGAGGACACGCACAGGAAACGTCAGGGGCAGTAAACGCTGGAGGAGGCGAGCTTTACACTCACCAGCAGGAAAACTAGCCACATAATGTATTCTTACCTGCCTGCCACTTGAAACTTTGGAAAAGAGAAGATTAAAAAAACAAAAACTCATCAAGAATCAATTTTGCCAGTAGCAACCAACTAACTTTTCAAAATAGTTCTAAATTGGCAGGCACACATTTCCAGAAAATTTAGGGTTGTTTTAAGAAAATTGGTGCCAATCAGCAAGTAGGACTCCATCTTCTGAGATCAAACTAAATAAAATGTTCCCTCTGATCAGAGAAGGAATAAAAGTCGGAGGCATCAGCTTTCAAAACATACACAAATAATTGGCTTCCTTGTTAAAATCTGGTGACTCATCCATGATGACATCTGTGCAGAAATGGTATCTACCCACAGGTGCTAAGTCTCCATCACAAGAAGCCGCCACCATTCTGTTCTCTCATTTACAAAGTCTTTTACTGGAATGTGCAAATAGCATAAGGTAGTACAACCAACAAATTGCATTTTAAGAGTTGGCACTGTAATTAATCGATAGAATTCATTATTGTGCTATTATTGCAATTAGCATGAAATTAGAGCAAGAATATACACACTAATATAATTAATGTGAGAAAAGCGTATAAAAGCACAGGTGGAAATACCTAAGATATCCTTCACACACACTGACAATGTAAGGTAAACATGTATTTGTGTGGCCAATTAATTCATTTTGAACAAAATTAACCCAACCCTACCTGTCAAACAAGTATCAAGTAGCATGTATCTGCTACTTTTCTTCAATTACTTAAGTACTCTAAAAAATTTTTTTGTGTCACAGATTTTGCTTTAGACATAGAAGCCCTCTCTAGAATTTTTATCCTGAAATTGCTTCTACGCTCATAGAAAATCTCACACAGGGCAGTTCCGCTTTCTATCAGTTCAAAGACACCATCTCACATCTGAGAAGGTAAAAGGAAAACCATATTGTCAATGCTCTAAAAGCTGCTACTTTATAAAATGATTTTTAACACCATAGAGAATACAAAAGGATCTATGTCTCTCGATGACAATTTTCTCGTGTTTACAAGGACTGTCAATACAGGAGCGAAGGATTGCTTCAGCCCAGCACGTCTTCTTGTTTAACAGGCAGACAGTAGGGAACAACACTGTCATTATTCCCAAAGTTATCTTCACCTTAAATGTCCCTTGATCTCTCAGCCCTCCCAACTATAACTTCATTGCTATGGGCCCTTTATAACTAAGTGCCTCAAAAAGCAGTTTATCCAAATTGGCTCCCCTGCCTCTCCTCATTTCCACTGTGGAGCGGGGGTGGTATGGAGATATAAATGACATATAACATTGTATTAGTTTTAGGTTTACAACATAATCATTTGATATATGTACATATTTTGAAATGATTACCACACATCAATCTTAGTAATGATTTTTTTGAGATCAAAAGCAAAGGCAACAAAAACAAAAACTGCCCTTCATTCTGTAACTCATTTTAATGAGGCTTCTGTCCTCTCCACTCCACCACGGTGAGCAGAGGCCTCCACGAGGCCAAGCCCAGTGTGCAACTCCCAGACCTCGCCTGGACCGCTCAGCACTGACCTCTGCCTCCATTTGGAACCTCTTGTTTTTCCTACCTTGCGACCTTTGTGTTTCTCAGTCTCTTTTGCTGGAAGTTTCTCCTCTTCCTAAACTCTAAAGATAGAGGTGTCCCAGGACTGGGACCTTGGGCCTCTTTTCATCTCTCCTTACTTGATCTTAAATGCAATGATTTTAATGTCATCGATACACTGAGTGTCCCCAAACTTATAATGTCCAAGCCCTACCTTTCCCTTATCCCCAGATTCATATATCCAGCTACTTCTGTGACAATTCCTTTTATATACAGAATATGAATCTCAAATTTAACAAGTCCAAAACCAAATTCCTGATTCCACACCCTCCCAACGCTGCTCACCTCCCACTCCCCCAAACATTCTTCATCTCGACAAATGGCCCTTCTACTAATACACTTGATTTCTCCAGTCAAAAACCTGAGCACCCTTGATTGTTCTCTCTGATCTCCTACATCCAATCCAGCAGCTGGTTCTCTTCACTCTACTTTCAGAACATATTTCAAATCCAACCACTTCTTTGACCTCTATGGCTTCCATTCCGGTCCAAGTCACCACGATGATCAAAACGACCTCCTGACTAGTCTTTCTGATGCTACATTCCTGTTCCTCTCCCTGCCTTATCTATACACAGCAACCAGGGTTTTAAAAACTGTCACTGTCCTGCTCAAAATCTGAAAGTTTCTGACTTAGAATGAAATGCTACATGCTAACCGTGACCTTCTCACAAGTCCCCTTGTTCACTGTCCTCCAGCCACCCTGAACTCCTTCCTGGTTCTTAAGAGCATGAAGCCCCTCCAGTTCAGTGATTTTTCTTTTAATTTTTTATTTACTGATGGATTTTATAGAGAGAGAGTGAAAGAGAAAGAGAGAGAGAGATTTGTTGGTCTACTTATTTTTCATTGGTTGATTCTTGTTGTGTTCCCTGACTGGGGACCAAACCCACAACCTTGGTGTATGGACACGATGCTCTAACCAACTGAGCTATCCGGCCAGGGGTAAGCTCCTCCGTATCTCAAGGCTGCTGCACCCTCTTCCTCCACATATCCCCACAGTTTGCTCCCTCCCTTCTCTGAGATCTACACTCAGATGACACCTTCTCAGAAGTAGTTTCCCTGATCATTCTATCGACACTTCCCCTCATGCCCCTCTTTCCCCTTTCCTTTCTTTGGTTTACCTTCCTAGCACTTCTCAACCATTAGATGGTATTTTTATTTACTGTCTGTCTGTCATCCCCACTAGCCACAAGCAATAGTTCTGTGGTAGCAGTAATTTCTCCACATTGTTCACTCTTAAATCTCCAGGGCCAAGAATAAATAGTGCCTGGCCAATAATAGGTGCTCAATAAATAGCTGTTGAATAAATACATGAATACACTTCTATACTGTTACTCTTTGCTAACTGGGGTAGAGAATAGATAATTCAAGTGTTTATTACTGTAATACATATGGTATAATGCAAAAGGGACCATTAAAGACTTCTGAAGTTATATTTTTAGAGCCTCATAATGCTAGCTAGGGGATTTTTAGACAGAAAGAGGAGCATGGGTATGAAAAAGAGGTAGGAAATAGCAGAACATCTTTTGGGGAGTATAGGCAATTCCCTACAGGAGATGTGAGGAAATCTGGGGGAGAAGGAAGCAGGACAGGTAAGAGGTGAGGCCTGGAATAGGGCCAGAAGCAGACAATGGGCAACCATGAAGGGTTTTGTGTGCCTTCGGAATTATGGGTTTATCTTGTAGCAAAGGAAGCATATGCAAGGAAAGAGCAATAAGCATTTCATTTGGGGAAAAATTACTCTTGTCACATAAGATTACATAACGCATGTAATCATATCTGTTCTTAGTTAAGTAGCAACTCAGCTGCTCAAGTTCTGCATAGAAGTAAGACATGCCATGTAAGTCTTACATGATTCTTTCACCCCTTACCATTCATACCTAAAAGGTATTCACAGTTTCTTGCTCAAAAATCTTTGAGGTTTTTCTCATTTCTCATTTCTCATTTCTCATTTCAAATCTTCATTTGGAAAGGTTTCCAAATGAAACATTTTCTCAGCAGGCTCCTATTTGAGTATTTTCAACTTTTGATCAATTAGGTCTTTAATTCAAGAACACTTACATGGTAGCTGTTAATTAATGCACACATTTAGTGCATGCACAGTGAATCAGTTAACTCACTTATAATACTAAATATCAATACCACATTGCATAGGGAAATATTCAACGAGACTTTTCAGTAATTTTTTTAATTAGCAAAAAATTGGCATCTGATCATTCAGATACTGAAACAGTCTAGTTTATCCAATATAAGCTTCCACTTAAAACAAAAGAGTGCAGTTAGCCAAAACAAGGGGCATTAAAACAGCAAGTCTGATTTTTAGTATTTACTTATATAAAGAAGTTTAATATAGAATACTAAGTTTCTTTTTTAATTAAAGGCCTTTCAATTAATGTTAAGGGGTTAATTTTTGTCACTTTGTTAAAAAATTGTTGTTTGCCTTCTATCACTCTTGGCTCTCTCCATACCCTTAGATAGCATAATGTAACCATTACCTTCCCTCTCACCTCACAGTTTCCTCTCAACAACTCATTTGACAGCTACTCCACCTTTGACTGCTTCAAAAGACATGTACCAAGTTCTACCACACGTCCAAGCACTGAGGTGCAAAAATGAACGTAACAGCTCCACCCTGAAACAGATCCTAATGACAATGGTCCATTCTTCCTTCCCTTCCACCCCTTAGGTAACCACCTAAGTGTGGACTATCCCTTCAATTTATATGACCCACCTCCATCTGCTTTAATCTCTGTATGCAAATCACTTAATTCCAATGACACACTTGATCTTCCCTCCAAGATCTTTCTTACATTAGCATTCTTATGTTGTAAGTCCATTCTTATTATTTTAAAGATTTTATTGATTTTTTAGAGAGAGGGGAAGGGAGGGAAAAGAAAGCGAGAAAAACATCTATGTGAGAGAGAAACATCCGTTGGTTGCATCTTGTATGGACCCCAACCAGGGAACTGAACCTCAACCCAGGCATGTATCCCGATCGGGAACCAAACCAGCGCCCCTTCGCTTTGCAGGGTGATGTCGAACCAACTAAGCCACACCAGTCAGGGATGTAAGTCCAAATTTTAAAGGAAGCAAAATAACTCTGATAAATAAACAATGGTATGGTGTCAAAGCCAGCTAAACAACTCCCCTCTGCTCAGAAACCAGGTTTGTGGCTAATGCCAAGTCAGAGAGGATCTCATTAAGCATATCATTAAGGATATCATTAAGAAGAATGAAAAAAGCAGCCCTGGCCAGCATAGCTCAGTTGGTTGGGCATTGTGCTGCAAAGCAGAAGGTCGCCAGCTTGATTCCTGGTCAGGGCACATGTCTGCATTGCGGGTTCAGTCTCCATTAGGGCGCATGAGAGGCAGACTGATGATGTTTCTCTTACACATCGATGTTTATCTACTTCTCTTTCACTCTGCCTTCCTCTCTTACTATATATATAATGAAAAAGCAGAGGCCCCAAAGTCAATGACCAAGTAGATGGTCTCTCACTGGCACTTCATACACAGCTGAGACACCACTGAACTGACTCTAGGAACAAAGAAGCCACAAGGCACAGTTACGCTGCAGCATAAACTAATTCAATCTCTGCTCTTCTGATCCACTTCCCTTACAAGCCTTTTCTGATAGTTCCCAACAACACAACCATGAGCATATGGTGTTGCAGGGAAAGCTGAAAGAAAGGTACCTGCACGAGTTATTCATCACAAAGACTCGAGTTACAAGAGAAGGGGGAACCTCTGGAGATGCTGTCCTGGGGGAACACTTACACAGTGGGGCCAATTCTGCCCCATTTCCTCCACGGTAGTGTAGGCGTCACAGATGAGGGTCTGTACCAGGGCTCACCAGCAGCTCACATAACTTTACACTTTCTGCTTAATAAATATTTAAGTACAAAGGAGTGAAGGTGTTTAAAATTTTAAAAACGACCTTTAGACATCAACCTTAATATTTACATTCCACAGAAGTCATCACATTTTTAATACCTTCGGGAAGAATACACAGAGCAACCATTTCAAAATAGAAAAAAGCAAATATGTACAAAACCTAAAATATTTCTTATAAGAGCATGAAAAAGAATTCTGGAATTTCACACACAGGCTAAATGAACTATCCTTTCATTCACGTGCTTCACATTTTGATGCACCTTTTCCCAATACACCCCACAAGCTACCGAACCCTTCTGGCAAAATGTTTGTCTCTGGGGAGAACTTTTTCTAACTTGACAGAAGCAATGCCTTGAATTTAAAGCAGTTTTCCTTTCTCATCATAACAGTGCAGTGACCTCTATGCAAAATACATTGAAAAATGCAAGACAATGTTGTAAGGTGGAAAATGAAACTTGGGTTTATCTCTACCAAGATATCAAATCCATAACTTTAGAGTACACACAACTGAAACGAAGAAAATATGAAGTAATCCTGTTCATGCAGGGACCCCTCCTGATGGTGGTGTCTCCTGAGGGAGACCCAGATACTGCTGGAAAGACAATTCTGACTACAAGCCTTCTCAAATCTCCTATACTGTCAAAACAGAGATATAAAAATGCTGGTGGAGTCAAAATAAGATCAAAATTTACTAATACACACACTCTACCATGCATTCTGGTAAAATGTAAAACCCACAGTAAAATGAGAAATTATTTAAATGAATAAACAGGGCATCAGCCTGAGATTCAGAAAGAACAAGTCCAGTCTCGTTTGTTAAATTCATGCACATTATTCTATATATACCTATTGACTTGACTACAGAGCCATATGATCATGTGTAGGAGGTCTCAAGATCATTATTTGTTCTTCATAAACAAGCCAATGTCACAATGAGGAGTGCTAAGTGGTTGGCTTTATGATCTAAGACACAGCAAGGAAGTACATCGGAACCGCCGTTCCATTCTCCGAGACTGGGAACGGTAGCCTGAAGAGCTAAAAATAACCACCTGGGCTTAAATCTGAGGAGACAATCTCTTCTTGCAACTATGAGAAGGTTCATCTTCACCCAGAAGGCTCTGAGAAGTACTGAAAGGGGCTCAGCAGTGAGGGGCATGGTCACACTTGAGTGTTAAAAAGATCACGAGTAAGAATTTTGAGGATGGATTATAGAGGTACAGAATGAGTCACAGAAGCCAAACAGGGCACTACTGGAGTCACAACATGAGCAAAAGATGAAAACTGAAACTGAGGTGACAGAAACAGAATAGAAATTTGAGAAACAGCACATGAAATCAATAGATGAGTAGGTGAATGAGAGGGAGATGCTGCAACCAATGACGATGATGAAGACAGCTCCAACTAACACCATTAACATTAAAATGCACTGGCTGTTTCAACGTGCCAATCACTGTACCACATGCTTGTCCATTTTATCTCATTTAATCCTACTGATTATCCTAGGAGCTGGGTACTATTATTATTCTCATTTCACGTGTGAGGAAAATGAAGCTCAGAGAGCTTGAACACCATGTCCAAGATCACATAAGTGGCGGAGTCAGGATTCAAGTCAGGGTCTTACAATGCCAAAGCCTCACTGTAGGCCAAATTATTCCTTCTGCTCCAAACCTCCCAGGAGTCTGAATTCATGAGGACTAGAAAACATCATTTGCCTAAAAGTACCTAGAGTGTTATTATAAGAAACTTTAATTCCATACTGTCCCTCATATTCTGGTTTTTATGACTACCATCATGGCACTATTTTTCACAATTATGTTAGTCTCCCCTTAACACAACACATGGGGGTGCCACGCTGGCCTCAGAGGCAAACAGGGACATTCTCTCTCTCCAACTGAGCCGTGGGGACTGGTGGCTCTAGCAGCTCTGGGATTAAATTGCGCGCAGTCCTCCAGCCAGCACACTCTTGTCTTTAAACACAGGAATCAGATAATAATAACACTACCTCTTTGCTTGGAAGACTTTTCCATTTTTCCCCAAATTTATTTAAGATCTGGGTAATTCTGACATCTATCTGCTGACCCACAAATGTGGGAAGGACCCCAACATCACACTGTCTATCAAAGTCTACCGCGTATGTGCACATTTTAGGTCCTCATAAAGAGAAAATACAGATATTCCAAGGTGACAGCATACAGATTTATTTTACCACATCTGCAAATGTACCCTCCAATCTATACTTTGCCAATCAAACAATGTGGATGGTTGCAGAGAGATCAAGGCTGTAACCTGTGCTGGAGGAATCCGTTGGGTTTTGGTCCAATAATCCATTCCTCTGAGACACCATTGTTATACCTCCTACCTTCTGAGTAGTTAATTGTCTATGAAAGGACAATAAAATCTCCCAGATTCCCATCATATCAAATTGGTGCTTGTCTGCTTTTAAGATAGCCAACGGGCCTCAATATTGTGACAGGGAGTTCTGTCTCTGTGAGTGCTAGCTGAAATCACAGCAGAACCGCTGGGTGTTATCTGCTGCATTCCCCTATCTTCAGAAAAAGATACATGCATAAACAATTTATACAGATTCATGTTTTCCTTTTTTAGCATTATTCAATTAAATTATCATCATACTAGCATCAAGAAAGTAAACAGTTTTTTGTTTTTGTTTTGTTTTGTAGACTTTTACTTTACTTGGAATCTTAGGGTTACTCCACAAGCCCTTTAATGTCTATCACAGTTGAGATGAAGCCTAAAGAAGCTGTAACAGCTTTATGTTGACCCAGAATGGTCACTGTGGTGCAAGTAACTACTCTGGGTCAAGATCATGAACTCAGAAGCTAGACTACCTGGGCTCACATCATGACTCTGCTGTAACTAGTGATTCCAACAAGTTCCTTCCTCTGAGAAAATCAGAATAACAGTGCCAACATCAGATGATTGCTGAGAATTAATCTAGTTGATCTTTGTAAAGGACTTGGAACAAAGCCTTGCACAGTAAACACAATATCAGTGTTCAATCCAAAAAAAATTTTTAATTAAAAACAAAAACAATCCTGGCCAAACATGGAGCTTTTGCTGAGGCACTAAACAATGAGAAGGTAAAGCCAATTAAGACGCACTCAAAAACTAATTATCCTTCAAATAAAGTTTTTTATATCTATATAGCAATATAAGAAATATACTCCACCAAGGAAACTGCATTTATACAAATGCATTATTCCCTGTTTTGAATATGTGCACAAAATGTGCTAAATCTATACAATGCAGAAAAAAAATATGAGGAGGAGCTGTCTGTTCCTTTTTTATAGTAAGTGTAATCGTCCTACAATATCATGTCAGTTTTAGGTATACATCCTAGTGACTTGAAATTTATATACCTTACAATGTAACGTTTATTATTGATTAGACTCTTAATAAGTAGGTAACCTATTATCCTATTAGAGCAAGCACAAACATAAAATGGTTATAGTACATTTTTACTTGTCTGTCTAAAGTCATATGACCACTAAAGATTAAACTTATCTTTGAAAATTAACAGGATGGTTATTCATCATTGTGAGCCTCCACAAACTAATCCTGTCAGAAAAATACATACAGGTCAAGCCTACAACCTATAAAATTTGAATTCTTTTTATTTTGAAATCTACTATAGTAATATAATCTATAATCCATATTTTTAAATTATGATGGTCAGCAAGAATCACATAGCTATCTTTTTCAGCATGCCCACATCTCTAAAGTACACAAAAAGCATTAAAAAACAGGCAGAAAATATGCCTGCGGTGTACTCTATTATTCTTCAGGATTTTCTCCTTTCCTTTTGGGGACGGGGAATAACCTGGGTAGAAGGAATGGCGATTATATACTTCAGATATCTAAAAGTGCAAAGGTCTTTCATCAGACTGAATTCTCTTCACTCTATAACTGTATTAAGATTTCATTAATGCTCAATCCTGCGTTCCACTCCATGCTGCGTTTTTATGCCCACACACAGCACCATCCTTCACAGGGAGCTTTTCAAACATTTTACACCCAGTCTTATTTCAGAAATGATTTTTAAGGTGGATACTAAAATACTTACAACCTAGGAAGATAAAATAAAAATTCAAAGAGTTACATGGGACATTTGTTAAACATGGCAGATCAACCTCTCAGATTTTTCCCCCTCTCCCTTTCCACACACATGTTAGAAAGGGAATAAAAAGGATGTAAATGCATGAGGACAAAGGGAAAGTTACAGTGGAGGAAGCTGCGGGCCAAGGGCCTGTCGGGAAGATGCCAGTGAGATGGAAACCCATTCATGTGCAAAACTCAGGCTGGATAAACCAAGGACAGAGACAATGTGGAACAGAACAGAAAACAAGAAAACTGAGTGAAGCCTCCCCAGGCCTCCACCCCCACCCAGTGCACCAGGTTATGCGCTGGAGAAACTGACCTGCAGAGCCTGAGGACCCATTAGCCACAGTGGACTCAGAATCATGGAGGAACACAGAGGGACTGAGTGAAAATGTACAAACTGAAAAACACTAGGACCCTCAGATCCACTCCTTCAGTCTGCTCCCACATACAGGGGCCTAATTTCTCCAAACAAGAGGTTAGAAGAGCCTTCTCTGGAACAACTAAACCTCCCCAAGAAAAAAGGTCTCACACACTGACATTTGCGAGACCCCTGATGAAGAGCTGGCTTGCCATTTCATCACCATACACACAAACCAATCTGCCAAAGAGCTTCATACACAGAGGGTGTTCATCAGCATGCCGGGACTCATTCTTGGGACTGATTACCATACATTTGAGAATGGCCTCCTACATCACCAAGCCACTATTATATGAAATGTTAAGGAAACTTATCTAAGAAAAAGATAAAAAATATGAACAATAAAATGACAACCAACTCATAACTATCAACAAATGAACCTAAAAGAAAAGAAAAACAATGAAAACTAAAACTAAACAAACAACTAGAACAGGAACAGAATCAGAGAAATGGATATCACACAGAAGCAGTTCAGTGGGGGTGGGGAGGGGATAAATAGGGGGGGAAAGGTACGGGGAAGAAGCATAATTAGTAGGCATAAAATAGATGGGGAAAGATAAAAATGGCATAGGAAACAGAATTCAAAGAACTTATATGTAGAACCCATGGACATGAACTAGGTGGGATGGAATGCTGGAGCACTGGGGGATACAGGATGGTGGAGGATTAAAGGGGGGAAAGTTAGTAAAACTGTAGTTGCATAATCAATAAAAAAATACTTAAAAAAATGGCCTCCTACATATAAAAGCAACACACAAATACAAACAGGAAAAAAGGTTCTGAATGTAACACAGACACTGTACAGAATAGAAGAATACCTTAGAGAAACTTGTATTTAATATTATGTATTTAATATATGTATTTAATATTCCCTAGAAAATAACTTAAATATAGACAAAATAAATAGAACCTATAATTAATATCGTCAGAGAAAGAAGATATCACATACATAAAATGAGAACAGGGAGCTATGTAAAAAATATAATCAATGACCAAGCAAAAGATCTCTGACATTAAAAATATAATTAGCATAGTTTTTGAATCCACAAAAACTATGGCACATTTACATAATGGAATTCTATGCAGCAGAAAGAAAGAGTGAGCTCCTACCCTCTGCGACAGCATGGATGGAACTGGAAAGCATTATGCTAAGCAAAATAAGCCAGGCGGTGAAAGACAAATAGCATATGATTTCACCTTTAGCAAAAATCTAATCAACTAAACAAACAAACAAGCAAAACATAACCAAAGACACTGAAATTAAAAACAGGCTGACAGTGACCAGAGGGGAGAGGGGAGGGAATTTCAGGGGAAAAGGGGAAGAGTTTGCAGGAACAAGTATAAAGGACACATGGATAATAACAAGGGTTGGGGGGTGGAGACAGGAGGGAGATGGGGAGGGATGGGGGGTGGGCTGGGATGGGAGTAAAGGACAGAAAACTGTACTTGAATAACAATTAAAATTTAAAAAGAGTGAAAAAATATAATTAGCAAATAAAAAGTTAAAGCAAAGAGTTGGAAAACTAAGTTAAATCTCTTGGAAAATAGAAACAAAAGATCAAAGTATAAAAACCCAAGTGAACAAATAAAAAACTCAGAATACCAATTCCATAAACCAATAGATCCACAGTCTGACTAACAGGAATTCCAGAAAGTATAGGGAGAATTGAAGAGAGGTGATTAGTAAAGTAATAAACCCAGAAAATTTCCCAGACAAAACAGAAGTCTCCAGATTCATCCTATAAGCAATTAAATGGCAAAGAGTTCTTGAAAGTAAAAATGGAATCTAGAGGACAATGCAGAGCAAT
This sequence comes from Tonatia bakeri, assembly GCA_004024845.1. Classification (NCBI taxonomy): domain Eukaryota; kingdom Metazoa; phylum Chordata; class Mammalia; order Chiroptera; family Phyllostomidae; genus Tonatia; species Tonatia bakeri. Next base: position 70,190 of record PVIA01007467.1, read on the forward strand.
GATTTTTAAATTCTAAGAGAAAAAAATTATTTCCAACATAAAACCCTATACCTGACCAAACTATCATTGGAGTGTGAGAACAGAAAAATGTCAGCTGTGGCCATGAAAGAAACAAGAACTTCGCCTCCACTATCCCTTCCTTGAGGAAGCTCCTGAGCGTCCCACGAAGCAAGAAAGCACCAGCCATGCCATCCACCGTGACAAAGCACTGAAGGAAGTCTCGGAAACAGTGGAGACTCTTCAGACATAAGGAATAAGCCATCTATTGTGCAGCTGGAAAAGTGGGAGCTGCGAGGGTCCCAGATCATTTCATTATTTAAAATGTTGTCGGCATATATGGAGGGGAGAAAAGGTGTGGGGACCTTAGAAAAGTAAACAAATAGGTAACAAATGTTCACTATTAACTCAAGTTGAAACAAAAAATCATACAAGAATGGCAACTTGGCATAGTAAACCATTTTACTAGTAGTGAATACTGATTACACAGGCTTCATAATGAAAATACACACTACTGATTTAAATAAGAACTGTGATATAATATTGCTGAGGAATAGCAAAAACAAAACAAAACAAAACAAAACAAAACAGGAGTTGAATGGCACAGTCTACACAGATCAAGACGACCAGAGGAAGACACACGGGAACCACAAACCCGCTGTTTTATGGCAGTCACCCAGTTGGTATAATTTTACCGTTTAGTGTTCTGTGTATGTGTGAGGTTTTTAAAGTAACTTTTAAAAATAAACAATGAGGGGGGGAGAAAATGGGAAGTTGCTGTTCAGTAGGGAGAGTCTGCATCCCGCCAGAAGAAAAGCTCTAGAGGTCTGCTGCACAACCATGCGCAGTTAACACAGCTGAACTGTCACTCAGAAACAGTTAAGACAGTAAAGTTGATGTTACATGCTTTTACCACAATTTAAAAATAAAATAAAAATAAGTGCATGAGAAAATTAAGTCAAAGGAAAAGCATTTTACTTTTGCTTTTTAGTAGCCATGATAATAAGTGACCTGATTCCATGTCAGTAAAGATTTTTTAAAATAAAGCCATAACCCATAAATCTCAAGAAAATTATAACTAATCCTGATATGAGAAACAAGGAAATTTTGTGACAAAGATTCCCCTAAGATGATACTATATAATTAAAGAATATCCCTCCTTAGCAAATGTTTCACTTACATTGGGAATAAATAGATTTTTAATATATAATGTCTATTTTCAGAAAAATAAAAAGGTAGCAAATGCTTAGTAACAGTTTCTGCAAACCCTGGCCTCCCTCAGCCTGGGAAGTGAAATGAGTCACAGTGCCAGGCAGTCCTGGGGTGGGAGGCAGAGGACAGTAAGGGCCCGGCCTGCTCCCCAGCACTGTCCCCAGCAGGCAGAGCCCCCGTGCACTCCCATTAGTCCACATCATTAGTCTACTGACGGGTAAAAGACTGAATCTGGCACAGGAAAAGCTGTTGGCTCTTTAGTAGTATCGACGTGCAATGTGCCAAAGCAGAGGGTGAATGAAAGTCAATGTCTAAAAATTGAAAACCCCATTCAAGACTAATTTTTTAATGCAGCTTATAAGTTACTTTCTGAAGCATAACTCCAAATATAATTGAGCAATTGTGGCATCATTTTGCAATAAACACATAGCTACTCAATACAGGTCATATTTGAAAGACAATCTCTAAAATACAGATATGTAATGGAAGGCTTGGGTATACATGTCTAAAATCAAAACCAACAAAATAAAATACACTCTTCAACTATAGAAAAGGGAGTATTAGGTGGAATCATGACATAAGGAAGCAAGCCAGAAATGCAAGTTTCTAAATACTTGCAATCAAGTATATCTTGAAACAACTCCCTATGTAAAATGCATATATTTCTCAAATTGGAGCACACCATATCTAATTTTCCTTTATTTTTTATACCTTTAAGGATAACACACATGTGCTATGGGATTATATGTTGAAACCTGCCCCTTCCCACTCAGACTCAACACATGTGAAACAAAACGGCTGACCTCCTGCCCCACAAAGACCCTGGAGTAGACTCTCCGACAGTCTTCCCATGAGTCTGTTCGTGGTGATTCCATCATTCAGGTTATTCAGACCCAAAGACTGGTGACTGTAATTTGATATCCAAGCTGAGTAGCAAATCCTGTTGACTGTGCCCCCAAAGTAAATGAGGACTCCAACCACCTGTCAGTATCTCCAGAGCAGCTACCCTTGTTGGATGGTAACCTGGTCCACCATCAGCTCAGACTGCCGGAGCCTCTCAGCTGGTCTCCTGCTGCTCCCTACTGTCTTGTCTCAGGATAGCTGATGGAGCAACTCAAAATGGAAGTCAAGTCGCCTTATTCTGCTAAAAAATGTCCAGTAGTTTCCCAGTTCATTAAGAGTAAGTCCATTTTACAGCAGCCTACGAGGCCCTCTAAAATGCTGCTTATGTTCCTGACCTCCTTCCTATTGCTCCCCCCTTGCTTCATTCTGTTCCACCCCCAACCGCCTTTGTTCCCTGACCGAAAATACACTTCGCCCATGCAGCCAGCCACATGGCTCGCTCCCTTGTGGCTGCCGAGTCTATGCTCAAAGTCACATTTTTCTGTGCAGTCTTCTCTGACCATCCTATTTAAAATTACAAGCTTTCCCATATACTCCCTTGCTTTATTTTTCCCCAGAGTACTTGCTACCACCCAACCATCAAGGTTTACCTATGTGTTTATTACCTGCCTTCCCTCCCAATTAAGTTCCATGATGCCCTGACTGGTGGTGTGGCTCAGTTGGTTGGGTGTCATCCCACAAAGTGAAAGGTCGCCAGGTTGATTCCCGGTCAGGATGCATGCCTCGGTTGCTGGTTCAGTCCCCGTCAGGGCCCATGCGGGTCAGGGCGCATGCGGGAGGCAACCAGTCGATGTTTCTTCCTCACATCAATGTTGCTCTCCCTCTCTTTCTCCCTCCTTTCTCCTCTCTCTAACGATAAGTATATAAAATCTTTTAAAAAAACATTCCATGATGCAGGGATTTTTGTGTAACTTTTGTTCACTGCTATTTCTCATGGTTCAATAAATGCTTGTGAACCAAGTGACTTCTCTCTGCAAATCACCAAATTGCATGTGACCCATTAGGAAGTACATTTAGAATTTTTAAAAACACATTTTCATGAATAAAATAAAAAGTCACAATACAGAGGACACTGAAGACTTAAATCTAAGTTGAGTATCAGTAGAATGATGGGCATATTTATAATTCAACTTACAGGCTTTTTTGTTTTTACTTTTATTTGCTTACTTTCTAAAGTAATCTTTGTCAAAATGAACCCTTACAACTATTTACTTCAATGCACCTTTTTTTAACGCTCTTAAAAAATACCTAGATGTAAACATGATTCCCTTACAACCTAGTAAAAATTCTGTACACTTGCCACGCACCAATTTTTTTAAGTCCTTGTTAATTTCATTTTAAAGAAATGTCTGTGGCAGCTACCAAAATGACACACAGCTAAAGGATTCTTTATTCTGTAGCTAGAGAACGCCACCTGGCTCAATGTGAGAGAAACCACACTATCATACTGAATAGTTCCAAAGGAATTTCCTTCTAACATAAATTAAGCTGTGCTATTCTATTTAATTCACTTTCTAAATAAAAGTGCATACATGTAGCAAAAGAATTTAGTAGTGACATAAATAATAAGAATACTAGGTAGTTCTAAGCACTTTTCATGAATTGCTATATTTCATCTCCACAACAATCCTTTGAGGTAGGAAGGTACTATTGTTATTTCTATCTTATAGATGAGGCAACGAGAGCACTGAAAAATAAGCCACTCAGCAGGAATCCTGGTAGAGCCAGAATTTAGACTGGAACACACCCTACCTGGAGACAGGGGCTCTGGCTCCACCGCACACACACTTACATGTTACACTACCTGCTTCTTCGAAGACAGCAAATACCAAGCAAACCCACCCTGCCTGACCTTTAGAGCATTAAATATCAGGTGAGACGTGCCTCAGAGGCTTTACAGTCTAAAGACGTCGGCCCTAATTTTGGCGGTACATCACTTTATTAAAAATTAAGATTCCAAAAAAAAAAAAAAAAATTAAGATTCCGAGAACAAATGATCAGAATCTTCTAATGTAGCTTCCTATATATCCATTAAAAAGTACATTAACTTTAGAAATTTTAAATAAAACTCAAAAATGTAGGCTCAGTTTTATAGGAGCATCAATAAAGCAGTTAGACTACCTAAGTCTCACACCAATCACAAATTCTATAAACATTTTCTAAAAAAAACAAAACCATAAGTTTCTCTTCTTACTGGATCATCAAAGAATGATTTCCAAGTAATTCGAAATTTACTGGGAACTTTAGAATTCTTCCATCCATTTGGCAATGACTCAGTGCCTAGAACCTACCTAGAGAGGGACTGAAACTTGGGGAAGATACATTTCATGTCTTCAAAGGAATTGGAGTAAATTCTGTAAGTTTTCAAATATTATTTTCAGGTATAAATTCCCTAACTTATGAAAAGCAAATTTATGAACACTGAATATCACAAAGCAGTCTGTCTCCAACAACCATGAACTTGCTAGTCTTCCCCAAGGAACAGACTTCTAGTTGGCAACTAAACTGCCCTGGGTTAACAGTTCCCCCAAGTGGCCAGTATGGGAAAACATGAATTGGAAAAACACCTTCATTGCAACATCATGGATGCAACTGGAAAGCATTATGTTAAACGAAATAAGCCAAGC
>PVIA01007468.1:0-82917 GCA_004024845.1 Tonatia bakeri
CCCATTTTTCTTCTCTGGCTCAGCCTCTCTGTTCCTACTTCTTTTTCTTCCCATTCTGTCCCCCCCACCCCCTTGTCTATAAATGGAAGTTATAAGTGAGGAAAAGAAAGGAAAGATGGGGAGATCACAGAAATTTTGTGATTACAAAAGCAGCTTGTTCCTGTCCGTGTGTGATGGTTTGTGTTGTGAACCCCGGGCGTACATGTGGGCTCCGAAACATTGTCAGCTTTCTGTGAAGCCCCAGAGGACACACTGTCCCTGATGGAGCCCCAAGGGCCCAGAGTCTGGGCTGAGGTGGGATTTGGGGTCCCAGGGAGAAGGGCATTGCTGGTGGAAGGCTCATGTCCCTTGCCAGGGGTTTTGTAGATGGAACTAAAGAGGATGATGGGTAATGAAGGCTTTTAGGTACAAGTAGAAACAAAGAAACAAACCAACCAAAAACCTGTTTGTATAAACCATCTGTCTAAAGCAGCTTGGTGTCTCCTACACCAGGAGCTCAGTCACTCAGAGGATGCTCATGAACTCCCCCAACTCCTGGCTGCTGCGGCTCCCTGGAGCCCAGGAAGTGGTGGTTCACTGGGTGGGCTTGAATGCCTGCGAAGTGGCCAGGCACCACGATCTCAGTCAGCCTGACTTCCAGTAACTCACCAGGTCACACGCATACTTGTAAATAAACTCCTTAAGTCAGTGAGAAAGCACTCTCCTGGAGGTCTAGACTAAACCAAGGGCGTTCCTAGATGATTAACTCGGCGTTGGGAGAGGCGGAGGCCGAGGAGAGGAGGGGTGCCTGATAGAGAAGCTGATGTTTCCTTACTCCTAGGAGAAGGGTGGGAGTTGCCAAGTGGATGGGTGAGGGGAGGAAAGAGGCGGACCTAGAAGAATGATAAATAGCATATACAAAGGCACATCCAGGAAACCGTCGGTCACCGGGTAAGACCAGGTCAAAGCGGGAAGACTCAAGAGCACAGAAAAGCTGGGGAAAGGTCCAGAGCGGGTGGGGGAGGGGCTGTGCCTGTAACCCATTCAAAGGAGCCTGAAACTTCTGCAAGCCCCTGGCAGCCCCAGAAGGGTCACACTGAAACTTTATGAGGGTGGATGGGTAGGGCATGAGACCACCCCTGGGGAGACCAGGTTGGAAACCGTGGCAATAGTCTAGAAACAGGCAACGAAGCCTGAGTTAAGGCAGAGGCCATGAAAACAGAAAGGACCCACAGCTTCTGAAGATGTTACAGAGACAGAACCGGTGGTCCCAGGTACTACCTGGACATGGAAAGCAAGAAGTCTAAAATTAATCTAAATGCTCTGGCTTATATGATTGAGTGAATAGTGATACCTTCACTGAGGTAGGAAGTTGAGGAAGAAAAAGAATCGTTTAGAGGGAAAATTACTGAGCCGAGTTTTGGGCATTTTCTGTGTCAGGTCTGGTGACACCTAAGCAGAACATTTCAAAAAGCAGTTGGCTTTCTAGGTGTAGAGTTGAAGAAAAGGGACAGGGCTGAAAATGACAGTTACAGCGTTGTCTACGGAGAGGAAGGTGGAGACCACGGGGCCAGGGGAGAAGGGGCCGCGGGCAGAAAGCATCGGGGTGCAGAGCTCTTCTGGCCTGTTTCTCACACCCCATGTCTAACCCAACAGGAAGAGCTGTCAGCTGTCCCTGCACAGTACACCCTGGGTTCCCTTCTCTCCGCCTCCGTCACCCCTCACCTGGCCGTGCAGTACTCTACCAGCTGGCCTCCTCGCTCCTGTCGCCGCTTCCCTGCAGTCTGCTTCCTACACGACAGTCCGACTGGCCTTTGCAAATGCCGGTTAAGTCCTGCCACTCTAATCCTCTGAGTCATCCAATGATTTCCTCTGACTCACAGAGTAAAACCCCAATTCTCACAGGACCCGAATGATCCGGCCTTTGCCTGTCTTTCTGAACTCGCCCTCCACCAGCCTCCCCCCAGCCCTCTGCTCCTGCCACCATGACCGTGCCTCTCTCACCCGCCAAGCTGCTCCTGACCCAGGGCCTTTGCACGTGCTTCCTTCTGAGCGTGAAATGCTCTTCCCCCAGATCTTTCTGCAGGTTCAACTTCTCCAACAAAATCTTCAAGTCTGACTTTTATTTCTTTGAACACGGTGAGCATGGTTGCTCTGTGGGCTGTGTTGGATGACGCTGATATCCCAAGGTTTGGGGGGCCTATCTCAGTTTTCTGTTGTTTCTATTGGTTCTCACCCGCTTGTCTTATTTCCCGGTTGTAGCTGACTGTATGCTGGAAATTTCATTTCGGAATCTTTGGGGCCCCAGGTGATAGGCTTTTCTTCCTGGAAGGATTTGCATTTGCTTCTGGAAGGTACGTGGTACTGCTCCCAGTCTGGAACCACTTTAGTCCCAGTTTAAGGGTTACATGTCCCCCTGCCTTCTGAGGCTACCCCCAAAGCTCAGCTGTTTTGCAGATACTTATTGGATCTCTACAGATGTCCTCAGGGCTCCGAGGGATGTCCTCCTCTTCTCTTGGCCTTCGCCTGCTAATTCCTTGCCACTTTTACTCTATTTTTTAAAAAGATTTCATTTATTTATTTTTAGAGAGAGGGGAAGGGAGGGTGAAAGAGAGGGAGGGAAACATCAATGTGTGGTTGCCTCTCACACACACCCCCTACCAGGGACCTGGCCCACAACCCAGGCGTGTGCCCTGACTGGGAATCAAACCAGGGACCCTTTGGTTCACAGGCCAGCGCTCAATTCACTGAGCCACACCAGCCAGGGCTACTTTTACTCTATATTTAACATGACTTAAGTTTTGTCCAGGTATTTTAGTTGACAGTGGGAAAAATGGGTCCAATGTTCTTGGTCTGATAATACCCAAAGAAGCAGGCCTCCTCCCCCCATCTCTTCCTCGTTCCTCACCCAGACCTCTGTGCAAACGTCATTCCTCAGAGGAGCCTTGCATGGCCGCCCCGCGGAAGACAGCGGCCTCCGTCCCTGCTCCTCTGCTCAGCCCTTCTCCAGAGCCCTCCCCGCCCTCTGACACTTGGTGGCACATGTGTTCGCCTACTTGTCTCTTGTTTGCCTTACCAACTGGACTTTATTTACTCCTTCATTCAAGAACAAAACCAAATTTTTTCTGGAGCACATATTACGTGCTAGGCCTCTCACTCTAGGCACAGGCAGACACTAGAGAACAAAGACCGGACTCTGGCCAGCGGGGAACACATGTGCTGATGGGGGAGGCAGACAACAAGCAGGAACGTAAATACCTAACTCAACTCCACGGGGACAGGAAGCTCACCTGCTTTCTTCAGCGCCTCGGGCTGTAGAGCAGTGCTTTACGTTCGATTTTGTTAAATACTTGTTAATTTTTTTAAAAAAATTCTTGTCCTCATGTTATTTTTCAGTATTGTTTCATCCCTGGTGTTTCCACTGTGAAGTTGGTTTACTGCCTTTTTCCCTCTTAGGCATAGTAAGGGTTAAACAGACTTGTGTGTCGGCTTGGAAACATAATCACCATCTATTATATTACTGTTATGGGGAAACATGTTCTGAGTTCCAAATAATTAACTTCCAAGTGAACTTTTGGAAACTGTCGGCCAGGCTCATGCACGTTGGGTGAGCTTTGCCAACGTCTTCGCACCCTTTCACAGAAAGGGGCAACATGCCAGCCAGACCGGGCCAGACAGCCCTGGCGACCAGCGGGGCAGCAGATGCCTCAGAAAGCGCGCCCTCCATCCAGAAGGCTCTGTTCTGGCCCCCGCTTACGGGTGCTGGGTTCTTGGAACACCGATCTATGGCGACACACCTCCCCCGGGCGAGGGCAGAAGCTCTGTGGCCGAGGTAACACTTCTGTTTTATTTTCATTCATTACCAGGGGGCCGCGCAGAAGTCTGAAGAGCCCTCCACCTGGACGCCAGCACGGCTGAGAGTGGCGGCCGGTCCTGGCAGCCAGCCTGGCTGCCCCGGGACGCTGAGAGAGGGGGAGAGATTGGGGGTCAGCCAGTCTAGCTCAGAGAAGTCGCTCCAGCGTGACAAGTGTGGTGGCATTCAGTCTGAGCCAAATGCTTGCCTACCCACAGGCCCTGGGTTGTGTGCGCTCCTCTTAACAAAGGCAGCGGGTGCACGAGGGGAGAGCACAGGCGGTGAGCCAGAGCTGGGCGCCAGAAGAAGGAGATCTAAGGTTAAAACAACAAATGAGTCAGGGTTTGCAGAGATTTGGGAAGAGAGGAACCGAGAGCAAGAAAGCGCTTGGGGTTTGGGTAGGAAGGATGGGGAGCCTCTGGAATGGAATCCAGATGAAAAGGTGAACTCTTTCAACCCTTTTGATCTGGTTGACGAGCTAAGTTGCCAAGGGACCTATCAGTCAAAATGGGAAATGGACTCGGACGGATGAGACGGGATCATGAGTTTGTGAAAAGCCATCCCGAGGTTCTGAGCTGCAGGAGCCCATCCGGTTCAGTCTCACACTGATGTTTGGGTGGGGCCTGGGAATATGTATTTTAGTGCTTCTGGAGTAATTCATGCACAGCCAGTTTGGGGCCTTCTGACCAGTCTAACCAACCTCATTTTACAAAAGAGGAAACTTGCGTCTGGAGAGGTCAAAAGACACAGGGGTAGCAGAGCCTGGACTGAAAACCAGGATTTCTGGCTCCTGGTTTTCTGCCCCTCGGACTGTGTGAGATTCATGATCAGGGAGGAGACTAGCCAATGAGAACTGAATGCTAAGCACCAGGTACTTGCACTGCGAGGGCCGGTGCTCTGGTTACCTGCTTCTAGGGAGGGAACAGTGGGTAGGGACGGGCGTGGGGGAGGGGCGAAGCAACCTGACCGAGTGAAGCAGCAGGAAATGCAGATCCTAGACACAAACCCAGACTTTCTTCTCCAGACCCGCAGTTCTCTGTAGACCTGGGAATAGTGAGCACAGCTCTGGGGTTTTGTGGAGGAAGGAGAGCGTTAGCCGAATGGGATCTTACTTCCCACTCTGGGACAAGCCAGTCTTCGGGGTTCCACGGAGGCAACTCCAGCCCCTTCTCCAACACTAGATGCCACACCTTGGGTTCTGGGCACACCCCTGCAGGAAATGCCTTCACGACCCACCTACCCCCTCACCACCCTGATCTCAAGATATAATAGTCAACTCATTTTTTTTTTTGTTTTGTTTTGTTTTTAAGACAGATGGCATCCTATGTGAGCTATTCCGAGTCTTCAGCTTCGGGGATCCTCGCCTGTGTAGGAGGGTAATCACCAGGAAGGAACTCGCTATCAGGAGGATTGTTCAGTGGCTGCTTTGTGAGGTGGGGAGCTTTGCTCTTTCCACTTGGCATTTCAAAGTGCAGCAGAGCAATTAACATCCATGCCGGAGCACCAAGTGTCAGGCTGTCTTTACGCAAAATGCCGTGCCCTCGGTGTTCTTTCAACGGACAGAAGGGGACTTGGAAAACGCCCCCTTTCCCCCGCATTTGTATCTTTCTGTCACGATGGTTTTATATTAGCCTTTGATGACAGCTACAGTGGGTCTGGAGCCCTACTGTATCTTAACCACAAACACATTTGTGCTGCTCTTCCCCTGGGGTTTCGCTTATTCTGAAACACTAGCTTCCAATGAAAAAAATTAGGAAGAGTTTGACGAAATCTGGCTTTCCTGCCTTTCTTGAAAAGTAAGAAAATCAGGCAACACTGGACCTTTGTTCCCAACTGTGATGCTTTGCAGAAGCTGGGAGTCAGCCAGGCTTCAGCAGGCGTCTGCGTTTAACTCCCTGGGGAAAAGAGTAAGGACGGAGTCTTCCGTAACATCCCAGATATCTGCCCAGTTCCAGGCTGACTCAGGAGAGGCTTCCATATTCCAACGTAAGATGCAGGGAAGCAAGCTACTGGTTCAGACCAGGCACCAGACGCACCGGCTGCCTGGGGACTGTACCCTGCTCCCCTTTGTCCTCCCTCCCTCCCTTATGGCTTTCTCCGCCTGCAGGTGACCCATCATGCCAGTGGTCCGCTCTCACTTCATTTGTTTCTGCGTGTGGCAGGCAGAGGCCTTCTTTCCATTGAATTTACTCTCCATGCCCTAGACTCAGCACTGTCCTTTGGATATCTTAGCTGGGTCACCGATGTGGCAATTAGAAAGATGCTACGCTGGGAGCCAGCCTAGGGTTGAGAGATTATTTAGGAGAATGCAAGAGGTCTGGGTGATACGAGGTGAGGTAGATTGAGAAGAAACAACTGAGAAGGAATAATGGAGCACAAGTTCAAGGACAAGAGGAAGTGGCCCAGGCCTGGGGAGTAAATGCTTGCCAAGCATGGGCTTAGAAAAGGGGTTGGGCAGCGCAGTGGGTCAGAGACTTAGGTGGGTGTTCTGGAAGATTCCTTGACTCTCCCCTTTCTCTCCCCATCCATATCCAATTCTCCAGAAAATTCCATTGAGTCTACTTTCAAAATGTGTCCAGACTCCACACATTTCTCATAACCTGCCTCTTTCCCACCCTAGTCCTAGCTGTGGTGGTCTCTCACCACGATAACTAGAAAAGCCTCCTTTCTCGTGCCCCTCCTCCGCTCCTGCCTTCCAATGCCTTCTCCTGTCTCTGTAGCCAAACTGCCACCCTGGCCTGTGAGGTCCCGCAGGATTGGGCCTCTGTGACCCTTTCGAAACATTCCTCCCTCTTCTCTCTCAGGCTCTTCCAGGCATGCCGTTCAGTTTCTGAGCCTGTTAAGGAGCCTTGCCCTTGGCGTTCCCTAACCTTGGAACACTCTCCCTCAGGAAATCCCCAAGGCTCCTGCGTCCCTCTAATCAGCTCTCTGCTCAAATGTCACAGCCTGAGGCCTCCCCTGACCACCACACCTAGAGCTGAGTCCTCCTCCACACCCCGCACACACGCACACACGCACACTTTCCTCATCTCACTTTTCCCAGGTTATGATATACATTTACCTGTTTCCCCCTAGAATGGAAGCGCCATGAGAGCAGAGACTTCTCCTGGCACATAGTAGAGGCTCAATAAATAAATAAAGGGGTCTAGCAGAGAGGGAGAAGAGAGAGATGCCAGAATCAGGCTTGTTTTGGGAGAAAGAGATAATATTCAGCACACAAGAAGATTTTCAGTACAATACTTGGCATATGTGATAAATATTTAATCCAATTCAATTTAATTCGAGTATTTATAGTGCAATCACTACATACAGGTCACAATGCCAAGAGTTGTTTGCAATAAATGGTTATCTAAGGGCAGATCCTGCCGGCAAGGAATTTATAGCTAAGGGGGAGGGGTGGGGGCCAGGAAGACCCCTTGGTTATTTTTATATCCCTAATAACATGTTCTTCATTGCCCTGCATGCTGGGAGTATTAATGTTTTTTTTTCAATAAGTGAATTATCAGTCTATTCTTTCACTAAATCTTCTCACTGTCATACTGTCCAGCAGGGTGAAAAAAGTCTTACAAACTCGTAGTCCCTTTTTGAGCTCTGAAGTCCAGCCCACCTCCCACCCCAATTGCTGTTTGGCCTTCTCCACTTGCATGCCCTTGGGCATCTCAAACACAATCCATCCAGCCTCATCCTGTGTATTCTGATCTCAGCCACTGAAGGCGAATTGCTTTTTTCTGGCCCTTTCTCACCCTCAACCCCAGGAGCCTACCTCCCCACATCCAGGGGACCTACTCACTCCTCTCCCTCCCAGTTGCCACTTCTGTTGTCCTGGTCACCATCACTTTCTGGCTGGATTTTCAGCAACATCCCCAGACTCCTGTAGAACTCCCCTTCCATCCACCCTCCACACCTAGGCCCGGTGTGGTCTTACAAACGGACATCTGAAAACAGTACTTTCTTATCCAAAAGGCTCCTGAAAACAGTACTTTCTTATCCAAAAGGCCCCGGGCAAAATTCCAACCCGCTTAGCACATCAGACAAAGTCTTCCTGGTTCAGGCACTAGATTTCTTCTCTGCTCATTTCTTACAATTTCTTGTAGCCTACTTAGGACACAATAACGATTTCTGGTCCTCTGAGTGGGCCACTCTCTCTTCCCTCTGTTCCAGGCCTGTGCGTCCTCTCTGTCCTTCTGGTGACTCCTGTTCCTTCAATGCTACCTAGTTATTATTTCCTCTGAGAAGCCTTCTAGGGTGACCCACTCCCCCTGTTCCTCATGTCTGGACCCTAACACAGGGCCCATGTCCTTGCATGTGCTTCCTCAACACTGTTCTCTTCTTGCCATATCAGTCTTGTGGTCTTCCCATTAGACTTCGGGCCCCAGGAGGGCAGGCCTGTCCTACTCTACCCTCAACGCCTTGTCAGGGTGCCTGCCCAGCACTTGTGGGTGTCGGGTAAGTACTGAATGAATGAAGATGCACTCCCTTGGATAGGGCTTCCACATAAAATAGTTGCAGCTTCCATCTGCTGAGCACTGAAGACGTGGCAGGCACCATTCTGTTTCACAGGTGATATCATGGACATCTCACATAACCCATGAAGTAGAGGCTGTTTCTCCGTGTAACAGATGGGGAGTTTGAGGTAGGAAGAACACTCCACCAAGGTTAGTCCTGAGGAAGTGGAGAGGAACCGAGAGTTAGAACCCAGACTATTGCAGAGTCCAGTTCAGTCTCAACTTCTAGGAAATTCGGTCCAAGAGTGAAACGCAATATGGGATTCCGGTACAAGAACAGATTCAAGCCTTCTGCGAGGGCTTTGTTTTTGTGTCGCGGAGAGAGGACGCGCTCATGTGCCGCCCTCCTCCAGGTCCATGGGTCCTATGGAGCTTTGGGAAGGGCCTGGGCATCTCACGGGCGGCCGGAGAGGTTGCGTGTGAACCCCTGGTTAACTTTGGGGGCTGCTGGCCCACACGCCAGATGCGTCCAGGTCCTCGGGTGGCCCTCCCCACCGGCAGGTGTGGCACCGGCGTACCCCCTCCGACGCCCAGGACCCCGCCAGCCTGGTCCCGGCTAGGCCCCCAGCCCAGCCGCTAGTCTCGGGGTCTGCGGGAAGGGGCGGGCCCGGGGGCGGTGCCTCTGGCCCAGGCCGCTGCTCTTGCCCTGCGCTCTGCCGGCCTGGGCGCAGCGGCCGGAGCTGGAGGGGGCGGGGACTCGGGAGGGGCTGAGCGCCGCGGCTGGTGCCGTAGCGGGAGGGAGGAGGCGGTGCGTCCCCCGAGGCGTGCTCCCCAGCCGACCGATCGACAGACGGACGAACGCGTAGAGGAAGAGGGCTGTGGCGAGGTAGGATCGGGGAAGCGCGGCGGGCGCGGGGAGTGGCCACAGAGAGGGGAGCGGAGCCCCGGGAGGGCACGGGGAGGGGCGGCGGGCCGAGCGCCCGCTGCGCTGTGGGGTCAGCCGAGACCCTCCCCTGGCCGGTCAGGCGCGCAGCGAGCTCATCTCGGCAACGGAACGCGGAGCCCGGGCTCCCTTCTCCCTCCGTCCCTTTTCTTTCCACTCAGCAAAAAATAAACACCCGGGAAGGTAAAACAATAGCGGGGCCACCTGGGACGCTGCGCGCCTATCTCCCACGTCGGGGGTGGAGGCCGGACCTGGGGGTGGAACCGGGAGTGGCGGCCCCACCTCGGAGCCCCTTCCCGACTTGCCCCTGCGGAGGGTGGGGCTGCCCTCCGTCGGGCTCGGAGGGAGGCGAAGGGAATTCCCAGGAGTGAGGGAGCTTTAGGCGAAAGTACGGCGGGAACAATCGGGCTTCCCACCGTGGCCCTGCTCTGGGCGGGGAAACTGAGGCGGAGGCCGACGCGGCGACTTGCTCAAGGTCAGCACGCGAAGGGCTGAGCGCCCGGCCCGGGAGCGCGAGCCGGGGTTCCGACCGGCACAACCCTCTCGGCTCTGCAGCTGGGAGGTCGGCCTTTGATAAATCTCTGCCGTGTTTGTTTTAGAAATCTGCCGGCATTGTGGGACCGCCTCGGGGCACCGAAACGCCACCCCGCTCCGCGCTGTCGCTTCGTTGGTGCCTGCCGGTCTGGGGCAGGTGGCAGCTCCGTGACCTGCCATCATGGATGGGGACCGACGTTCGGACGGAGAAGCCCGCACGGTCGGTGCCAGCCCCGGCGATTGGGCTGTCAGAGGTTTTGACGAAACCTGCCCCGCTCCCTTCGGGGAATCCGAGTGAGGGAGAGAGCAGGCTCCTTCACCGGGACGCCAAGGACATTTCTGTATAATCAGTGGATGAAAGGATTTCCTCAGACTCGTTTCCCTTTTCCGTGAGGATTAAGCCACCGCGATCTACAATTCCAGTGGAAACCGCAAGACACACGATGTGGCAGGAGCCTAGCGCGCCCGCAGGATTGTTCTGGACCCTTCCTCTGCATAGGGGAGTCTAACACGGCCCTCCCCGACCTCCCCCGCTGCCTCCTGCGGATCTCTTCTCAGCAACCTGGTCTTGTTTTCTGAGTTAAGTTCTGTTTCCAAAACTGTCCCCCGGAGCTCTGAGTGGATTGCCAGAAATGAGAGACTGAGTCCTGGGAGAGGAGAAAGCGCCCCGAGTTGCGTCTTCTCGCCACTGCCGACATGAAGTGCTTTCTCCGGCTGCTGAGCTGTCTGGCGGCGCTGGGTAAGTGGCGCTGCTATCAGTGCGATCGATGGGAAAGTTCAACCTGCTGTTGGTTCCTGTAACTCCTTGTGGTTCTTTCCCGTCATCAGGCGGCTTCCGACACACCCGGAGGCAGCTGGCGTGTGACACAGGTTGGCAGGGAGTACCAAGGGGCCCGTTTCTGGCCCAGGAGGAATGGTGGCATGTTGTTTGTTGTCTTTGAGAAGGGGCACTTGCTGTCCTTAAAGTGTCTGTGCCAAGCCTTGCAGTGTGGTGAGAGCCCCCTTCTGCGCGTGGGTGGTGTCGGGACTCCATGTGGACCGAGGGCCGGTCCTCGCAGATTACTGACGGGCCTCACTCCTGTGCCGGTCCAGATACAGCCCCAGCCTGCAGCGCAGCCTGACTCCCACTCTGCCGGGAAGGTGGGTTTGGTGACGATGGTGCTGCTTTTTCTGGACGGAGGTGGGTGTCGTTGGAAAAGAGGTTGAAGGGGTGCTTTTGTCCTGCCTAAGTAGTTTGGGTGGAAAAAGTGTTTTTTTAAAGACTTTATTTCTTTTTAGAGAGACGGGAAGGGAGGGGAAAGGTGGGAGAGAAACATCGATGTGAGAGAGAAGCCTTGATCAGTTGCTTCTCACACACCCCAGCCGGAAACCCAGGCATGCACCGTGACTGAGAATGGAACCGCTGATCTTTTGGTTTGGGGATGACGTCCAAGCCGCCGAGTCACACCAGTCAGGACTGGATAGAAAAAATGTTTGGAGTCACCTGTTGTGTGTCCCCTCACCATGGAAGCTCCGGTCATTGCTCTGGCGGAAGAGTGGCTGGAGGAACTGAAGCTGCCTGGTTGGGGGTGTATGAGGGCTGGTGTTCGTGCTCCCACGGAAGGTCAGAATGCTTAGAGCTGGATGAAGAAACTGGCCCTGAGAAACAGACCTCTGGTACCTCCCTTCAGGATTCTCTTCCCCGTGAAGAGCTCTCCTTTGGCCTAACACTCGTCCATTTTCAAATTCAAAGCTACTTCCCATGCCATTGAGCTCCGTCTTAGGTGGGGTATCTTAGGACGCATACTGGGTCTAGGATAAGCTCCCTGGCCAGGGTGTCTCCCCGCATTGCCCCGGACCTCACTCTGGGCGCACCTCCTGCCCTCTCTGTGTGGCGGGGTCCCCTGCGTTCAGGACAGGCTGTCGCTGCTGCCTGTGGTCTTTGCCTCTCCAAATCTAGCTATTTACTTGTGACCCACTGGCCATGGAGGTTGCTTTCAGGCATTGCTTGCGCCCTTGCAGGAGTTTGCAGACGGGTAGAAAGGGAATGGACTCTGGAGTTAGAGGACCTGAGTTCCAATCTCAGCCCCACCATTACTGAATCTGAATCTCAGGAAAATGGGGTGATACCTCCAAGGGCTGCCTGGACTGTGAAAGGCTGTGAGATGTTCCGAACATCCCGGCCACTTTGAAAAATGTCCAAACACATAATAAATGTGGTCAGTCAGTGGTTCTCAAACTTGGGTGCATGTTGGAACCACTAGGGGAGCTTTTAAAAATCCAGGTGGCAAACCAGATCCTCTGGGAGGGAGACCCAGGTGCCAGTCTGTCAGCTCTCCAAGGTAATTCCCGTGTGTGGCCAAGTTAAGGAACCAGCGTGTGAATTCCCCACAGCCAGCCCGGCCACCCCAAACACCCGGGCCACGAGGTCTGGCGGCAAGGTGCGTCTGCCTTCTGCCCAGGGATGGGCCAGGACAGCCTCTCTGTGTCTCAGTGTTTGCAGTGAGCTGGGGAAGAATGCAGAGGGCAGAAGCTCTCTATTCGCCAGTCCCAAATGTCGTTTTGGTGTTGGTTGTACTGCATTTGTCCTTCATTTAGTGTCTGGGATTAAATCAGTAATTAGCGATTCGTGTGGATTCAAGAAGACAACAAGAAAAGCCCTCTGGGGAGGTGTGGGGGTGGGGTGGGGGAAAGAGGGCTGAGAGGCAGAGTGGGGCCAGGGTGGGAGGAACCACCAACGGGAACCTGAAGAAAGGTGACATTCGTCCCTTTTGTTCCTCTGGCTGCTCAAGAACTGAGAGTCTCTGCGGGCTGGTCCCTCTGCTGGGCCCCTCCGTGAAGTGGAAACTGCGCCTGGCACCTGGCCTGTGGTCTTCCCCTTCCCCTCGCTCCCAGCCCCGTGTACAAACAGGTGCCGTGGAGGAAATGAGTGTCAAGGCGGCCCTGAAGGGGGATGGTGGGGGCAGGGCAGATGCGGTGAGAGTGGGAAGGTTTGGAGCTGTGGACAAGAACGCTGAGCCTCGGCCTGTTTTCTGAGCCCCACTGGGACCATGCCCTCTTTCTCACCCATCCGTGACCCTCCGCACAGTGGGGGCATGGGCCATGCTGCTGCTGTGCTGACCTCGGAGAGCAGAAGGTGTTTGTTGCAGGGGGAGACAGAAACCCGTGTGGGGTCTCATTTCCTGCTTGAGTCTGGTGTGGTTGGAATCATGCGGCAGCATTCTTGCTGTGCAGTGCAAATTAATGTGTAATGTGAGTTTAAAACAGCCAAAAATCTCAAGGTTTTGTGCCCATGTGAGTCACACCCCTGGAGTGTAAAAAAAAAATTTTTTTTTAAAGTAGGATGAGGCTAAGTGCTCTGCAAAGGGAGACCATTCCAGGAGCAGCCAGCCTGCAGGAGTGGCCCTTCGAATTAGAAAACCCCATGACGTCTGTGAAGAGGAGATTCAGTGTAAATCTCCCAGGTACTTGTGGCTCCTCCGACTTCTCAGGCCCGTGCTTTCTGCTCCCGCCCTTCGCCGTGCCTCGGTGGGGTTGCTCCTTTTCTCCCTCTCCGGTACTGATGTCTGCCCTCTGGACCACTGCGCTGTTTCTTCCTGTTGCAGCTCTGTGTCCCCCACCCAACCTGGGAGCCACTGGTTGCCACCACCACCCTTGTTCCAGTTCTAGAGCCTGGACCTGGTTGAACCAGGAGGACTGCAAAGTCCCACTCCTGAGAATGGGTGGAGCCAGAGGGGCAGAAGATGAGAGAGAGAGAGCGCAAGCGAGCGAGCACACGTGAGAGAGCAGGGGCCGGTGTGAATGTAGCGTAAGCATGAGAAAGAGGGAGTGAGGAGAGAAGGACAGGTGGCTGTGCTTGTGCCTGGGAGCAGCCTGTGTGAGTGACAGTGACAAGGGAAGATGACAGCTATGTGGGAGAGACAGACTAGGATTTGTGTCTGAGGCAGAGGAAGGGAGCCATCAGGAAAGATGAATGTGGTCTTCAGGCATGTAAAGCAGACTTTGATTTTGCATCGCCATGAAGAATTGTGCCTCCCCGATCAATGCCGACGCTGCCCACGGGGGGAGGGCGCTCTGAGAGTGCGAGCAGTGCAACATGGAGGCGATGGGGACGCCGCCTCGTCTGCGCAGGCGAGCCTGTGGGGGGCTCACATCCCATGCATTCTTCTCCAGTGGGGGAGAACGTCACTCGGAGAGTTGGGGAGCCTCCGTTTCAATCGGCTGGGACTCAGGAAGCGATCCCTTGCTTCCTGGTCCGTTAGGGAAGCCGTCTGAGGGGAGAGGCCAGAGGGTGCTGCCAGAAGAGATGGCAAGGAACTTTGATGTTCCGGTGGGTGAGCCCGGACGTAGGACTGAGGTGACCAAAGGCAGAGAGGAGGAGGAGGAGGCAGAGCGAGGAGCCACGGGAGGTGGGTTGGCTGTTGGGGAAGGCTTCTGAAGGGACAGGTGAGGATAGTGACTTACAGGTGAACGAACACTCTGCCCCAACGGTTGTCCCAGAGGTAGTGCACTTCCCTTTCCTGGGGGTCTTTGGACGGGGGTGCCGGGAAAGGGAACTCCTCCTGTCTGGAGGATGGGAGTGGCTAGGGTGCCTTCCAACCGTGCGAGTCACTGAGCCATCCCGGGCACCCAGGGCAGAGTGGAGATGTCTCTGTTTCCAACACGTTTCGTTGCAGCAAGAGAAGAACAGGGGTAACATCGCCTCTCCTAACTCTGGCCCTTACTGTGGATTGAGCCCTGTCTCATTAAGTCCTCAGAGCAGCTTTGCAGGGTAGATACCTCGCAGTGGCACCCTTTTTGTAGATGGGGATGAGGAGGTCCAGGGAGGCTAAGGAACTTGTCTGAGGTGGGTTGTTGTACCAGCTGGAAATGCTGCTCCACAATGGGAGGGACCAGGCCCTTTCTGTCCTGTTGCTCGTGCATGCCTCCATTCCCAAGGTCACCTCATGTCCAAGTTGGCTGTGATAGGAGAAGGGTGGGTAAGGGGCAGGCCCTCTTAACTTAAGGACACTTCTTAGAAGTTGTACACATTACTTCTGCTTACATCCCCATTGGCTAGAACATGATCACATGACCATGCTTGGCTGGAAGGGAGGCTGCGAAACAGTACCTGTAATTCACAGTGTCCGTGTGCAGAGCTAAAACGTAGGGGTTCTGTTACTGTAGAGGAAGGAGAGAACAGATGTTGGTACACTGGTCTGTGGTGTAGTCCCAGAGCTAGCAAGTGGCAGAGCAGGCTTTTGAAGCAAGGACCTGTTGGTTCCAAATCCAGTGTTCTTCCATCTAACAGGCTGCCCCTCTGCGAGTGCGACCCCCAGCCCCTAGTCTCTGAGAAGACTTGCTGGAGGGACATGAGCTAGGTGAACCAGCGGCTGTTACAGGGGAGGCAGTGCAAATCGGCATATACCTAGGTAAACACTAAGCGTGGTGGGTGTGGCAGTAGCACCGTGGTCTCTGTAGAACGCCTGTGTGTCAGGCACTGCTGAACACTCCGGACCGCAGGGCCGTTGGCGTACAGTCGTGAGGGACCGTCTCTGTGGCGGTCACCACCGTGGCCCCACCACTGTGGCGCTCACCACCGTGGCCCCCACCACCGTGGCCCCCACCACCGTGGCCCCAGAGCTCAGCCGTGGGCCCGCCGCAGGGTCGGTGGGTGTGCAGTTCAGTTTTAGGTGAGCGGATGGTTCCACGGGGTTGGTGTCGTTTCTCTGTCACCTCCCTCACTCGAGGTGGGGAAGTTCAGGGCTCCGAGAGTTTACGTCATTTTGCTCAAAGGGAAAGAACTGGAAACTGGCAGAGCCTGGATTTGGTCCAAGTTTTTCTGGCTCTAGTGCTCTCGCCTTTGCTGCAACAGACAGGGGTTCTCAACCTTTTCTGTGCCGTGGATCCTCTTGGGGCCTCTGGTGAGGCCTCTGGACCACTTCTCAGGATAATACTTTAAAAAGCATAAGTAACAATACATAGGATAACAAAGGAAATCAATTACAGTGAAATATAAGTCATCAAAATATTAAAAAACACATTTATGGCATAGCATTTAGTAACACTAAATAACAGGGTCTAGCAGATAGCATGATTTTGACGTAGTGAAGAGGGAGGACGCCACTCTGAGGTGTCTGCATCGGCCGCGGCGAGACGTGAAAGAATGTGTGTCTGCTGTTGTGACCCATCGTAGGTGCTGGAGCCTTGACCTTGGCGCGTGCTTGCGGTCACTGTCCAAGGGCTGTGAACTGAGAGTTCAGCGGAGATAAAGGTGCAGTCCACCCTCACCGCCGCCTGCCCGGCTCAAGCTCACAAAGGTCCTGACTTCTGTCCACAGACCCCCGTGCAGTTCAGGGTTCACTGTCAGTGGTGGCTGCCGGGGAAGGCACTATGGAAGAAGACTTCGGCTGGGCTTTCAGAACGGCAGGGTGTGGGTGGGAAGGCAGTCGCTCCCAGTGGAGTCCTGATAATTCGGAGACTCGGAAGTCTCATGGTGGTGGAGTCGCTCTGTAGAGACCCGAGAAACGGCGGTGTGTGGTTTTAGGCACCAGTCCACGTGGGGCAGTGTGGACACGGAGAATCCGCTTGGAGGTGTTGAGTGTGGGATTTGGGCTCAGACTAGGCCCCTGGAGCCCCGGTCCGGGGATGGGATACAGTGGCCCCTGGCGCTGGCCTGCCACGGTGCCTGGCCTCGAGCACCCTGCCTCATGGCTCCTTGATTCGTATTTTTGGGTTTCTTTGGGAGTTCCTCATTCGCCACAACTGGACACCTGTTTCCTCGCCGTTTCAAAGAGAGCACAGCTAGTCCTCATAAAGGGTTGGTTTTTTTACTTTAAGGAAATTTAGGACACCTGTGTGTGAATTCCCCCTGATTTTCAAAGACATAAGTGGTTGCATCAAAATCAAGCTCATATTTGTAGGAAATCGTGTTGCCCAATTCCCTCATCAAGAACCCGTTCTGAAGTGGGCCGCGGTGGCAGGCACTTCACAAACACCACGGCCATGGGCCTCCCTGAACTGGAGTCCTCGGTTAAGTGGGATTTTGTTTTTATTTTTGAACTCTGCTTTCAGAAAAGGCGAGACTCACGAGATGTGGTAGCAAGGATTTGTTCTGGAAGTCACCTTCCTGGCCCCGTTAGCCCAGTGTCTGCGTCTTCTGCAGCCATAGTCGCAGCAGCAGAGGAGGGCGCGCGCCTCAGAGCCCTGCGCGATCCCGAATCAAAGATTAAATTATCTGGACTCTGCCCAGGCTGCTGAGTGGTCACGTGCACTTTAGAAAGCTTTCTAATGGGCTTTATAATGACAAGAGGTGAGACAAAGTTCCTGCCCAGCCCTCTTCTCACCCTCTAATTAAATTCACTCGAATTCTCCGCTCCCCGTCATTCAGGTGCCCCAGGCTCTGTGGGACCCAGCACTGGCCTGCCCTCCAGGAGATGACAATCTAAGGCCAGAGGTAAAGCAGATGGTGAACCCCCTTGCGAATGGCCGGGGAGACATTGATGTGCTGTCCGTCCGAGGACGGACTTTTGTGGGAGGAGGCGAGGCCAGTGTGTTCTTGTTCTCAGCGGGAGGAGCGAGGCAGTGCTCTGCCCAGGAGAGGGCTGAGGCTGGACGAAGTC
Organism: Tonatia bakeri; assembly: GCA_004024845.1. NCBI lineage: Eukaryota > Metazoa > Chordata > Mammalia > Chiroptera > Phyllostomidae > Tonatia > Tonatia bakeri. The sequence continues at coordinate 17,335 of PVIA01007468.1, forward strand.
CGGGCGATCGCTCCGGAAAGGCTTCCTGAAAGAGCTGGAATGTGAGTCATTCCTTAAGAAGTGGGAGAGTGAGGTCCTGGCAGAACTGTGGGCTGGCAGACACCCTGAGCTCCTGGGGCTTCCTGAGGCTGGAGGAGCCCAGGCTTGGCGAGCCAGGGCTCCAAAGGGGTTGCGCGGTACGAACTGGGGAAGTTGTTTGGTGTGAGGTCTGGGTGTTGGGGGCAGAGACAGATGCAAGGTACCAGAGAGCTCCAAGTGGGTATCCTGGAGGAGCATTGGGAGGAGTGGCCAGGAAAGGCAGGAGGCCTTCCTGGAGGTGGCAGGCCCAGGCTGAGAGTGAAGGGACCAGGACCTGTTCTTGTATCAGAGGATGAGCTTTTATGTGTCCCATCAAAAAATCACCTGGGCAAAGACATTGTAACAAAACTCCGAACTCAGAGAAATTGTCGTCCGGTCTTCCAGTGGCGGCCTCCTCCCGGCCCTCGAAGGTCCCTAGGCCTCCCCTTCATTAAGACGAGGACAGAAATCTGATACCGGTTGTGTGCTTTTTCCCCCTTTCGAGGCTTTGGTGGAGTGGAGGATGGTCAGGCTGGCCTTGAATCTGTGTTACTTTTGTGTATTTAATTCTGTGCTTGTTTGTAATGCCCACTTTCCCAGACCCAGGAGTGCAGTGTGCCCCTCCGCTGTGGTGGCGGTGACTCTGAGAACACTGTCTGCACCCTCGGCATGGCACTGGGTCCCCCTGTGGTGTGTTGCTGACAGAGCCTCCTCATGCGGGGGAGGCCTTATTCACTCCCTTTCCCCTCTGGACCCACATACATTTGCATCTTCTGTCTCCCAGACAGACAGCATTTGTTAAATAGTATCAGCCTGCTTTTCCTGTGTAACAACCAGTATGATCACTCACACTTGGATAATCCAGCTCTGAAGCCATTCGTCTGGTGCCCTGAGTTGCTGATGACCCAGGGACACACAAGCGGACCTTGCAGGTATCTTAGCCCCGTATCTCAGCAGTTAGGGGAGGTGGTGTCATTGTTAGGTGTTTTTGAAATCTCTTAAGGTGCCCACTTCCGGATGCCGAGCCTCGCTCTGACAGCTCAGCAGCCAGGTTTTTGTTTGCTTCTGGCACAGGGACCGGGCCTTCGGGTCATTTGCCATGTCCGAGAGTTCAAGACTCTCCCTGAATGTGACCAGTGTGCCGGTACCGGCCACACGCACTCGAAGATGCTGCCCGGGCTCGCTGGGGTGCGTGCAGTGTGCTTGTCCAGGAGTCGGTTGCATGGTGACCTTGACTGACTTTCAGGGGGAAGCGGAACAGGAGACCTGGAGCTGAGTCACCGTTCATCGCTGGCTTCGGGGCCTGGCCTGGCCAGGCACAACCCACTGCCTTGCCTTGTGCTTGTTTTTGAAGAGAAGGAGATTTCACCCCCTCTCAGGTGTAACTCGCCCCTCCCGCCACCAGGAAACCTTAATTTTTCACTGAAGATTTGATTTGATTAAGTCATAACTTAAAACGGAAGACAAAGTGCTTTATTAGGGTAAACGTATATGAAAGGAAGGTAATGAGAGATTGATTTCAATTTCACAAGACAGCTTATATCTGTTTGCTTTATTTTTTTGAATTTTAATTTTTTTTGCCAGAGATAACAGGTGAATATTGTTCCACTGTAAAAAAAAAAAAAAAATCCAAACAGCACAGACAGGAAGTAAAACGTGAAAGTTCTCCCGCGAGCCCCGTGCCCCTTAGTGAACCCAATGTGTGTTCCTCAGCGTTTGATACACAGTCTTCCAGACCGTACCTCTGCGTTCTGTGCGTCTGCACACAGAAACAGGGACATTTTTCTGACATGGGTGGAACCATCCAGAGTATATATACTGCTCAACAACTTGATGTTAAAGGGATGATTTACTTCCCTACTTTTCAGGCGCAATTTTGTGGCCATATCAGAACTGATTTGGTTATTTTACAGCTAGTTGAAACTGTAATTTGTGAAATCATTGGGGAGTAGTGAGCCTCCTTCAATAGCTATATGATGGAATAATTTTGTCTTGCTTTATCAAGAGCAAAAGTCACAATAAAAACACTGTCCTTAAATTGTAATGTATTTCGTGAAAATAATTGACTTTTTTATTCCAAATAGTTTTCCAGAAACACAGATTTAACAAATTAAGCACACACATACTGTATTGACTATTGTAGCTGTAATCTTGAAACTACACTGAATGAAAAGGACGCCTATGAAAACGTGTTAAGAGGACGACCACAAACACTGGGTTTTGTGTCTAATTCAGTCAGGTGTTCTCGCTCACAGACCAGATCAAAGATGAGCGAGGTTTTCCTGCCTTCTCAGCTCCCCAGTGGTTCTCCTGCAGAGAATGAACCGGACCAGTGTCACCTCCAAGGTTGCTGGCAACCAGACAGTAAAGACCTTCATCCAGAGAAAGGGAACTTGTTTCTCTAGCCCTGCAGAAGCAGCTCTTGCTGGGAAAAGATTACCATTTCAAAGTGCTGGTTACTTCTCAGGTTCACGGGTATGATTTTCTTTGAAACCCCTGGAGCGACTGCAGCTTTCTTGGACGGCTCACCTTTGGTCCTGATTTTTAAAGCAGCCGCTGTTTTGAAGGGCTGGTGGTTGGATTCACAAATCGTAGTGGTCGACCCTCTTCAACAGCCTTTGGCCTGCGGCCCCCGCCCAGAGACAGTCCTCTCCCAGGACGACGTCTCGCCTGGTCACGTGTGAAATACCGGGGTGCCTGCTGTACGCGCTCGTCCTGTCTCGCGTACCGAGAACTAGAAGGTAAAATCCTGATGAACATTTTAAGTAGTCAGCTGATATGTATTTTAATCTCTCACAAATAGATTAATTAAGAGCCCTGACATGAGGGAGCTTTTTTCTATCCCTAAGGTGAGTCTTTTTTCCTCGTATTACTTAACATCTTTTCTTCCTGTTTTGTTCTGAACTCTTCCTCAGCAGCTGTGAATTGCGAATACCATGGGCAGCGCTGACGACAGGGCCCTTTAGGAATAGGAGATGAAGGGTACCGATGACAGGGGCCGGAGGGTAGGGGGTCCATAAGGGCAAGCTCGCGCTTTTGAAAATACGCAAGCGCATTGAGTTCTGGATATGTGGGATGTCCTTGTTAACTACTGGGGAGATTGTCTTGTCTATGGAAACTGGGAATCTCATTGTTGGCCTAGAATTGCTAGGAAGCCAGCACAAATGACAGACAGAACAGCCCGTACTTCCCACTGGGTAGGAGACCAGCACCCCTGGCAGGCCTTCTCGAGGCCCCCTATGCGGGCATGTGGCAGTGGTGAGGTTGACCTCTCCTACTTTGTCCTTGGCCTCCCTCAGTTCCTACACTGTGGCTGCTGTCAGGAAGCTGTGGGAGGGGAGGCTGAGGGACAGCTCAGGACCCTCCCCAACATGAGGCCTATTTTCTAGGTCAGTGGAGTGCAGGTTCTTCCCGGTAGACACCTTGCCAGGAGAAGACATTGACCTGCACTTCTCACGCATGGCACAGGTGCTTCTCCCTTCTTCATGAGTCCCCTGGCCTGCAGTCCCCCGGCGGGGTGTAGGCTGAGCCGTGTGGAGATCAGCTGGGTCCCCAGCAGGTGGGGGCTGCTCCCGGGAGCCATCCTCCTGTCCACCAGGGGTGCTCTCCGAGGCCTGTCTGGCTTTCCTCGCTGGTTTTGTTCCGCTGTGGTTTTCTGGTGGGTCGGGGATGGACGGCCTGCTGGGAATTCTGCTCCACAGATGGACACCTCTGTTATTATCAGCGGAGTGACTGGGCAGATAGATTCCTTCCAGGCTCACTCCCCAGCAGCCAGCCCTTTGAGGTGGCTTGCTGAACAGTTTCTCAATGTCTCCTGATGTTGCACTACAGACTATAGCTTGCTCGACAGTTTTGCAATCTGCCTCCTGGCATTTTGCTACGAAAGATCGAGCGAGCTGGCGGCGAGCAGCCCTGCTTTTGCCATCCCCTTTGTCACGGTGGGCGGTGGGTGGCGGCCCGAGCTGGGCGTTCCTGCGCGTCTCCGGCTGGGAGGAACGCCCCTGTCCTTGTCCAGTCTCCTCTATCACGCTCCTGTCACGAACCCAGCTCTTCTGAGATGCCCCCTGTGGGGTGGACTTCTGGGAGGGAGAAAGACCAAGGACTGATGCGCCCCTGCGCTTGAAGTTGCTTTGGGAGAGTCGGGGAATCTCATGCCTAATCCTCTTGGTTTAACGGGGGCGTTAGTTCTTCTGGAGGTGAGGGCAAGACTGTGTTGGCCTGGGTTGGGGGAGGGGGGAGGGGGACGGGAAGCCCTCTGACAAAAGAGAAAGAGACTGGTGTACCTCATCTTTGTTTTAATTAAAACGTTATGCAATACAAACATTTGCTTTCCCGCTCTTCACCCCACCACAGAAGAGCTGTAATTTCCCATATTTGGAATCTGGGGAGAGCCAGGCCTCATTTGAGGACAAGGCCGGATTCAGCCTGTGCTTTGGGGGGAAGTAAGTGAATGTGAGCCTTGAGGGCTGTGGTATTTATAGTGAATCTGTGATGACTGTGTTTGCCCCCTGTCATCATTTATTCAGCAGCCCCGCTGTCCTGGCACTGGTGCTGTGCCCACCGGTAATCTGACTCTTTTCCTTCTGCGTGTTTTCCTCTTTGCGAGTGTACAGGCATTCAGCTTTAATCAAGAAGGCTTTCACTCTGTCATCAGCAATGGGGGCTGGCTGAAGTCCTGCGGAGGGTTTTAAGTAACTAATCTCTTAAGACATTCGGAGCATAATCTCCACGGCTCTGATCTTGTCCTGGCTGCATCGCAGAGACCTGCGAGGTCTGCAGAGGAGGCCCGGTGGGGACTTTGGCGTCCTTTGGGGGGACCGGGTGTCCTCCTTGCTGGTGACAGATTTTTGTGTGCTTTCGACATGGGGACAGGGCCTGCTGCTCATTTGCCGTGTCAAGAGAGTTTGAGCCGCTCCATGAATGTGGCCAGTGTGCTGGTACAGAGCGCCAGTGACAAGCTCGCTGGTGTCTGTGCCGTGTGCCCAGGGCTGGCTCTCCGGGAGACGCTGCAGGCGGGTGACAGGCCTGCTGGTCAGCGGTGTCCACAGACACTCGTGTTCAAGTGCATTGGGTTGCTCAAAGAATCAGGGGCACAGGGTTTGAAATGTTCACATTTATAGTTTGGATGTGACTTTCTGTGTGTGGCATGTATTAGACTAAATCAGACGACAGGTGCTCTTCAGATGGTCATTTCTTTATTTTCTATTTCCACCCACTTTCTGACGTCAGCTTGGCTTCGTGATATCCGAAGTGCCCTGCAGAAGAGCCGGGTGACTATTACTCTTGAGTGCGTCTTCGATACTTTCTCTCGGTAAAACGATGTCGACTAATGAGGAAGATGAGTTCCAATGAGTGAAATGTGTGAATTACTGAGCATTTTTCAAGAACATTGTTACCACTTTTAGGTAAATATTGTAACTCAAAGGAGGCTGACAGAGTGCCTGATAAAGGTCCTCAGGGATCCCGCTTTAGGAGACAAACGAATGATTTGCAATTAGCCTGCCAATTGTTTATGTAAATGGTGTTTCCGAAATAGTAGATTGTGTGAAAACATTTGTTCTCTTACGTATTTTAAATGGTCCCTGTGAAACCCCACATACATGTGCTGCTGGCAGCTTGTATGTGATACAAAGACCTGTTGTGCAAAGACCTGATTCAACCGTATCAGCAGCATCCGAAATTCCCAGTTAGGGAAGTCCCTGATTCTTACCTCCCCAGATTAGTTACATCACTCTGCCAGATGCTTCCCAGCACCTGCACTTGTCCATTGTAACAGGAATTAATAAATTAACAAATATCTACCGGGCTCCGCTATGTGCTTGGCAGTGTGTCACATGGAGACACGACCGCTGTTCCTGTGTAGTTTTTAGGTTTGCAGAGAAGCCGAACAGTAACAAGTAAATACACGTAATTAACCACAGTGGTGAAGCTAGACTGTATGTTACTTTTTCCTTTTAAATTGAGATGACCTTTTAATGGATGGTTTAGTGCTGGGATTAGGTTGCTGGTCCTGGGGTCCCAAGCCCCTTTTTCGTCTGCTGCTGGGCACGGATGTGAATTGAACTGATGACATCACCGTGTTCGTAGGTCAAAAACAGCAGTGTCGTACGGTTCAGCCTAACAGTTGCTCAGTCAGTGTGCTGTATCGAATGTTGAATACGTGTCGTAATCAATGAGCTCTTAATAGTAGGCTGTGCTCAACACCGTTTTCTTCAGCCGAGGAAGTGCCAGCTACAGTTTCAGTAAAGGAAATCCAGAACGGCAAATCTCAAACCCTGGCGGAGCTGTGATGCCGACGGGGGCCGTCGAGGGGACTCGAGGGCCTCGTGTTCCATCTGGGTTCAGCGCGGTGCTGGGCTCCTTTGCAGCCTAGGTGGAAGCGTGTGTGTTCCTGGGTCCGTAGCACTGTCAGCAGCCCGAAGCATCTGGGCCAGTTGCTGGAAAGCTGAGGTGGGAGGCGCAGGTGGGGCTGGAGGGAGGAGGGACCTGTCAGCACAGCTCAGGAGCTGCTCTCCAATCCCAGGTGAAGGGAGCGCTTGCTTCCACAGCTCAGACCTGGTGTGCAGGTTCTCACATCCAGCAGGTTCGTGTGCTCACGGCGGGCTCAGCTCCAAGCCAGCACGGCCGGTCCTCACTGTGCGCCCGCTGGCCCGTTGGAGGCGAGGGGTGAACCGAGGAGAAGGCCCAGCTGGGCCCTGCTGGGAGAAGCCCAGCGACCTGGCGTGGTCCGGCCCCTCTCTGCGGAACTGGGAACGGGGCCCAGCCGGGGGCTTGCCCCGGAGCTTCCCAAACCTCCTCTGCCAAGTGCTTCTTTGCATCTGTTTGGATTCCTATGTGCACATGTCTAATTGTGCCACTCTGTTATAATGCTCACTATTCTCTCACACCCACGGGATAATTTCCCGTTCGGCTCGAGCCCGCAGCTATTTGTTGAGCGCTTTATGGGCCAGCACAGGATGGGGTGGTGAGTTTGGGAAAACACAAGTACGTGACCTCTGTTCCTGCCCTTGGCAGACACTGTTGGTTGCTCTGTCATAGCCATTCTTTTCTCTTCTTGGCGGCAAGGCCCTGATTAGCTTTCTGTGCCGTGTTCCCTGCTCCCACCCACTCAAGGAACGGTGACCCCACGTCCAGCTCCAGGGTAAAGGCTGAATGATTTGAGCCAGTCACCGAGGCCTGTGGTTTAGACATGGACATGTGACCCAGTTTTGGCCAATGACATATGAGAAGTCTGCTGGGGGGGTTCTGGGGAAGACGTCTTCTCTCTGAAAAGAAGGGACAGCTCCTTCCTCTAGATTCTCAGCAATGAGGCAGCCATCTTGTCACCACGAGAAAAGCGAGTCTATTGAGGCTGTCAGAGCATGGCTGGGGGGACAGGGAACTGACACCAGCGCCCCTGTAGGCAGACCCAGTGGGCCGGCCTCCACACTGTCTCGCCGTCTCAGCCAGTTGAGTTGTTGTTTTCTGCACCTCAGAGTTGAAGGCAACCTGTGTTAGACACTGCCTCCAAGGGGCAGGAAATAGGCCCTATTCTTATAAAACAGTGCAATTCAGATTATCATCGTGCCCTAGCTGGGTAGCTCAGCTGGTTTGAGCATTGTCCCGGTACGCCAAGGTTGTGGGTTTCATCCCCAACGACGGCACACACAGGAGTCGACCAATGAATGCACCAACAAGGAGAACAAATTGATGTTTCTCTCTTCCTCTCTCTCTCTAAAATCAATCAAGGGGTTGTGCACTAAAAAACAAAGATCATTCGGAGGCATACCATTCAGAGCCCGTGGCTGGCACCGTGGTAAGGAAGGAGGGAGGTGGGGATGTTGGTGGGAGGGACCTGAGTGAGGGCGCTGCATTTGGAATGGGTCCCGAGGTGGGATTAGGGCTCGCACGGGAGGAGCAGAAGGCACCCAAGAAGCGACGGCATGAGCAGACCTGCGGAGACAGGAGTGGCCGTGGCCTTGTCAGAGAACTGTGGGATTATGTCTTGACTAATTCCGCAGGCAGAGTCTTGAGCACGGCGGGTTGTGAGCTCACATGGTGATGCCCGATTATGCAGTGGGAAGGACGGGGGGCCCTGGGGTGGGGGAGAAAGTACGACAGGGGCTCTTGGGAGGAGGACTGGGCAGACCAGTACCAGGTCGATTGGAAGAGAAGAAAGGAAAAGCTGAGTGACCAATTTAAGCTCCTGAAATAATTTGGTGGTAGGTGATGAGATTTGAGTAGAAAGCAGTGGGAACTGGGGAACATAGCCAAGGACAACAGGGAAGGAATAAGACAGCTAGTAGAAGGAGTGTTGGTGGAATGTCCAGGAGGGGGAAGACTACAGGATGACTCCAAGAGTTGAGTGGTGATTTGGGAAATGACGTGAAGTGGAAATTTGGAAGAGGGAATTGATTTCAGGAAGGACACTGAGGTTTTGTGGCAATGATGGAAGGTCTAAGTGATAGGACCTTGAATTCATCTGAAATCATGGGCTAGTCCTTGGGAATGAGAGGCCAGGGGCCTGAGATGGTGCGCCACGCCTTGGCAGGGGGATGGCTCAGTTGATCAGAGTGTTGTCCTGACACACCAAGGTTTCAGGTTCGATCACTGGTCAGGGCACATACAAGAATCAACCAATTAATGCATCGATAAGGGGAATAAGCAGTTGAGGTTTCTCTCCCTGTCTCTTTCTCTCTCCCTTTATTCCCCCTTCTCTCCCTCCCTCCCTCTCTCTAAAATCAATACAAACAAAAAAGATTTTAAAACAGAAATGTGGAAGAGATGAGAACTCACTAGATTCACACACACTCCCGATTTTCCAGCCTCCCTCGCACTTTGGTCGGGGTGTTAGTCACTAAAACGGGAGACAAGTGACAGGTGTCATTTCCTGGTCAGGCAGCTGAGAGCCGTGTGGGCATCCCTCCACCCCTCCTTCCTGTGCCACAGCGACCTCGGTGCCAGGGGTGGGGGTGTGGGCACAAGGGGCGGGGGCCATCCTTCCAGCCTCGGACTTGGATCGATCCACCCTCAGCCAGGAAACCCGGTGGTGGCCAGGTCTGGAGCGGTGACAGGGTGGCACTGCTCCCTGCTATTTGGTGAGGACCCAGGTGATACGAGGTCTCCAGGTCATAGTTTTTACTTAACTTCTGCCTTGATTTGCTCATGGGTCTGCAGTGAATGGGTGAGAGCTTGCTGGCTGGTTCTCATTCCACTCTGAGGCTGTCACTGATTTTGTGGGTGGCTTTACTTCTTGTCCCCCCCAGCCCCCAAGGCCCTTTAGCTTTCCAGGGAAGGGGATCCCTGTTCATGAGCTGTACTAGCGAGGGGGCCACTCTCCCCACAGGTCACCAGGATGTCAAGTGGCTTGCCGAGGGGAATGTCTCGGTGGCTGGTGTCCACTGGTGACCCGCTTGAGCGTCTCAGTCGTCTGGCTAAAAGTAGACAGTGTCAGGGAAAAGTTCCAGACCTCCAGACTAGACTGAGAATGAAGTGCAGAGCCCAACTTTGTGATCTTTCCTCCTCTCAAAAGATTCAAAATGTGCCTTTTCTTAAAGGCTCAGCAGCGCGGCGCCTGGTGCTTGGAGTGGATCGCTCTCTTTGTTACGGCGGTGTATTCATTTTGCCCGGCTGACTCACATTATTTTCCTAAGGGCAGAGGCCCGGACGCAGTGCTGGGAGGCACTTGGCATCTGGTTTTCGTCAGGCAGCGAGTAAAAGTGCAGACGTTGAATCTGATCGTGCTTTAAACAAAGCAGAGCCAGACTCGAGGAAAGGGCCTTTGTGCGGCGCCTGTCCTGCTCCGCGTTTCTGTGCTGTTTCTCCTCTCACTGAAAACTTGGCCCCATAAGTATCCGGGAGACCCCCTTCCAACCTGGGAGGCAGCCAGCATTGGCCACTTGGGGACATTTTTTTTTTATGTTTGAAAACGTAAAGACAGGGAGCGACCATTTTTTTCTTCCTTTTTTTTATCCTCACCAGAGGACATCTTTTTTTTTTTTGCTTTGAGAGAGAGAGAGAAATATCAATACAAGAGAGAAGCATCGATTAGCTGCCTCTTGTATGCACACGGACCAGGGATCGAACCCTCAGCCCTTTGGTTACAGGATGATACTCCAACCAACTGAGCCACACCGGCCCGGGAGGGACCATTTCTTTGTTTAGTGGAGAGTCGGTGTTCTTATTTTCCCTCCACTTTCAGTAACACAGGGGGTCGTGCATATTGTGGATGCCGTCTGTTCACAGGAAGCCACCCTGAATTTACCCACTGTGCTCCCTGCCTCCTCCACCTGGAAGGCCCGAGTCTAGTCCCAGGAAGGGGATGACGCTGAAGCCATCTGTCCTGCCAGTCATCCATCCATCTGTCCACCCAACCGACATTCACTACGCCGTTATTATTGAGCCAGCCGTAGGATTTGGGCAAGTGACTTCACTGCTCCCAACTCCCATCCCCTCCTCTGTACAGTGAGTGGCGGGACCGTGGGACCCATGGGACCCCAGTGGTGCCCGTGGGACCACGGGCGATTGTGAGCCTTCAATGGGGCCCTTCGAGGAGAGTGCTTTGTGTCACGCCTGGCACATGGCAAATGTCCTGCAGATGGTGGTTGTCATTATTCTTTTCCAGGGCCAGGGGTTCCGCCCTGGTCAGCTGACTGGCTGCAGGCTGCCTAGGCACGTGTGAGCGTTTGGAGGTTGGGTTGAGGCCATAGTACATAGCTGCTGAGCCATAAAGCACGGCCTTTGGACCACACGGCCACCTCCCTCGGGACATCGTGCTGTTCTTGGTTCGATCTTGGCGAGGCCATTGTAGCTGGGCTGCAGAGGTCTCTGAGCCATGGACGGCATACATGGGCCACCGCGTGTTCACCAGCCTTGTGTTGTCTGATGTTCGGCACCCTGGGGGCCCTGAGAGGGTTCCTCACCCCATTGCTTGGGCGTTGCTGCCTAGGTCTCACCTGCCCTTCACCTTCACCTCTCTGTCCCACCAATTGTAAGCCACTTTTACTTCTAGCCTCCTCCATAGACTTAAGCTCCTGTTCCTGTGAGTCCTGCTATTGTACCCCCTGTTCTTGAGCATGTCCTCTGTGTTGACCGCATCTCCTGCACCGTGCTGCGTTGTGGAAAGAACCGCGTGGGCTGTTTCAGTGCACGGGGATGGCTGAGTTTCTAATTAGTGTCCTGGGGACAGTGAGTGACTCATCGCTGATGGTGCGTGTGTTCCCTGAGTTGGTATCACCTGGAACACAGGCATGTAAGAGGCAAGGGTGTGCTGGTCAGCTGCCTGTGACCCGAGGGACCCACAGTGTGTCCCCGCAGCTTCCTTTGCTGTCCGACTCAGCTGTCTGCGTCCCTGGCGTTTCACCACTGACGACTCACTCACTCGCCTCTGCCTCCAGTGGTCGTTTCCCGGGACTGCTGGTCAGTGGGCACTTTCTGCCTCCCCTCACCCGTCCACCAGTGGTTGAGGAAATTCTCGCCTTCCCTGTTTGCCAGCCAAAAGCCCTCCCTGCCTTGGCCGGTACGCATATTGTGCGCAGAGGAACTTGGGAAGTCAAGTTGGACGTGACAAAGAACTGGCACTGCTCACCTCCAAGCCCTTCGAAGTTCCTGGAAGTCTTTCAGACCCGTCTTCTTTTTGATCCCCCCCCCCCCCCCACGTTGCCGGCTTGCTCCTGCAGATACTGATAGTGGCAGTTAACCAGAAGTGAGGCAAAGGAGTGCCCTGTCCTGGCGCCAGTGGGAGTGGCGAGCACTGCTGGAGTTTGTGTTCTGTGTGGCAGGGCAGAGCCCGAGGGTTCGAACGGTGGCGGGAGCAGAGCGCAGTGTGCTGTGAAGACTTTGTCCCGCTCCGGCCGGTGCTGTGTTGCAGCCGACTCCGCAGGGGGGTGATGCCGCCGTTGTGGGAAGGCACCGACGTGACCCCTCGTTAAGGCAGAGTAAATGAGAGGCCTGGAGGCCACAGCCAGGCTGGCCGGGAGCAGAGTGGTCAAGCCAGCCGCCATCCCACCCTGGCCCTCGCCGCCCCGTCTGCTGTTCCACCCCCCACTCCCACCAAGGCTGCCACGTCTGTGAGCTTCCCTCCCCATCCCCTCCACCCCACCCAGGCTGCAGCCTTTGTCCCTCCGTCTCCCCAGTGGCTGGGCATTTCACTGGGTCCTCCGGCTCGTTCCGGACCTGGGCTGGTCAGATGGACATGAGGAGGTGGAGGCTGACATTTACTGACCCGGCGTTGCCTCAGCCTCTGTGTTTCACTCACGCTCATTGCTGTGGGGCCAGGGAACTGCCCTGCAGCCCCCTGTCCAGATGGGCAGGAGAGACATGGCAAGGTTATGTGACTTCTCCAAGTCACAGCCAGCACAGGCCACCCCTTCTCCGAGCCCTAGTCAGGGAAAACGGGCCCAGCATTGTTTCCATCCACTTTGTTGTGGTGTCATTGACATAGGACAAACGTCATCAGTTTGAAGTGTGTGGTTCTTCAAGTGCTGACAAATGTAAACAGTTGTGTAAACCACCGTCACAGTTAAAGATAGAACACTCTCATCACCCCCCAAAGTTCCCTCTTTCCCTCTTCAGGCCCCGCAACCACAGACCTGATTTCTGTTACTAGTCTTGCCTTGTCCAGAATTCGGGCCCTGTGGAAGTCACGGCCTGACACCCTCTCGGTCTGGGCTCTGTCCCTCAGCTCAGCCCAGTGCTTTGGGGTTCCCCCCTGCGGTTGCTCACACCCAGTGCACTCCCTTTATTGCTATGGAGTAGCACCGTGTCACTGCCTGGCTCAGCAAACTGTGCTTCCCCTTTCCCCAGCTGATAGTGCTGGGGTTGTTTCCAGTGCAGGGCTATTAGGAGTGCAGCTGCCGTTCTGTGTGTGAGTCCCATGTGGGCGTGGCCTTCCACCTATCTGAGCAATGCCAGGAGGGGTGGGACTGCTGGATCATGTGGCAGGTAGATGTTTAACTTTTTTTTTTTTAACTTATTTTTTTTTAAAGATTTTATTTATTTATTTTTAGAGAGGGAAGGGAGGGGGAGAGAGAGAGAGAGAGAAACATCAATGTGCGGTTGCTGGGGGACATGGCCTGCAACCTAGGCATGTGCCCTGACTGGGAATCAAACCTGCGATGCCTGGTTCGCAGCCCGTGCTCAATCCACTGAGCTACACCAGCCAGGGCAGATGTTTAACTTTATAAGGCACTGCCAGGGTGTTTTTTGAAGTGACTGCCACCCCACTTATACCATCAGCACAGTATGAAGGGGGCCCGGTCTACTTGACTTCTAATCAAGGACCTTACTGGCTGCTGAGATGTTGTTAGTGGCCCGTGAGCGAGTCCTGAGTCTGCCCCCCAACAGGGGAATTCTGGAGAAGTTCCACAGTTTGGAGCTAGTTGGCCCTGAAGAGATTTTCTCCAGGGGGCCTCTTGTCCCTCAGGGCAGCCTCCTCCTCTGACGGCTGCCGCCACTGGGACACTCCCCTTTGCTGGCTTCCCTCGCTGCCCCCGCTGGGGTCCATCATGAAGAGTCACCTGTGGAATTCCGCTGCTGTAACGGACCCACTTGCAGCTGTTGACCCTGGGATGTTCCACACCTGCTCACTGCTCCTGTGACCCTGGCTTCTGGCCAGAGCTGGAGATGGGGGCACCTGCTCCCCAAGGAAGCCGAGGACAGAAGCCAGTGGGAGCTGTGGGGACACGACCTGGGCCTCCTTGTGCTTGGGGGTGTCTGCTGGTGTGTGGGTCTGTGCGAGGCAGCTGCTGCTGTGAGGGACATCTCTGGGCTGGATGTCCCCACGCGGGGCTCTCCTTAGCAGATGCCTCATGCCTGTAGTTTCCCGCACTGGTTTCCCATTAGGTCCCAGAGGCTGTGACAGAGCCCAGGCTGGGCAGGGGTGCCGTCACTCCGGGTTTGCCCTGGTGTGGAATACCCTTTCCGAGCCTCAGCGTCCGCCCTGTGGAATAGGAGCAACTCATGTGGGGGTTGGCTGTCCAGCCGCCCTGCGTGTGGGACGGCCCCTGTGCGCTGGAAAACCCTTTCACACACGCCCCTGGAGGCCTCACCTTACCTCCCGAGGGTGCTGTGGCAGGCCTGGCTCACACCAGCAAGCCGTCTCCTTGACTAGGCCTCAGGATCACCTCACCTGGGGGAGGACAGTGTATGGTCCCCAGGCGATGTCAGCTGAGAATGCGCCAGCATGGAAACTTCCTGCTGGCTTCCTCAGAATGACAGTAATGAATGCACAGAGGAGGGCTGAGCAGCCAGGAGGCAGGACACAAAGGCCTGTTGCGGGAGAGAGTCAGGCCCCTGCAGGTCACTTAAAGAGTGCCTGTCCAAAATGGGATTTCTCGGTCATCCAGGGGTCCGGATAGAAAAGGAGAGGGGATTCTACCCTGGGGAGGCTGCAATTTAGGACCAGGTGTGGGAGGGACAAGAACCCTGGTCTGGGAAGCTGGCTGTGTGAGGGTTTTTGTTTTTGTTTTTAAGATTTTACTTGTTTATTTTTAAAGAGAGGAGGAGGGAGGGAGATAGAGAGGGAGAAAAACATTGATGCGAGAAACACTGACTTGCTGACTTCTGCAGCTGTCCCAATCTGGGGCTGAATCCACAACCCAGGCATGTGGCCTGACTGGGAATCGAACCGGCGATCCTTCGCTTTGTGGGATGATGCCCAACCAACTGAGCCACACTGGTTAGGGCACAACCTGGGCTTTTTAAGCCAGTTGGTCAGAAACTAGTCATGTGACTTCAGACAGGTTGACCCCAGTTTCCTTCTCTATAACCAAGAGGGTGGGACTGGTAATGACTCCAGGGCCCTTTGGCAGCTCTCCTGTTGCATTTGCTGAATGAGGCCCTGCAGGGGAGCCGGCAACACGACCCGGCACCTCTTGCCTCCCACTGTTCGCCCTGTGCTTTTCGGATAAGACGTGCAGGCAGCCAGGTCTGCAGTGTCTTTGTTAGGGTGGTAATCTCTGTGGTTAATGAGGAACGGCCTCAGGGGCAGAGCTGGGGTAGTGAGGACTGCAAGTAAAGATGGGTGGGACTCACAAGTTCCACTGAGGTGAGATCATTTAAAGCAGTAATATGCAGAAGAATCTGGACGTGACTTTGATGAGCAGCTTTTGCTGTGGGCTCCCTGGCAGGGGGCCCTGGTGGCCCCCTGCTGACATTTGCCACCAAGTTCCCAAGGCCTAGCGTGGATTGTGATTGATGACTCTTTAGTGGCAACTCTGCCCCAGAGCAGCTGTGTGGCCGCCACCGCCACACCCTTCGGCTCAGGACTCATCTTCACTAGACGGCCCCCTGAGCTCCCAGCTCTAAAGCAGGGCTTTGATTCTTATCAAGGCTTTAACCTTTCCACCTGTTCTTACCGGGTTGGGCAGATCTGCTTCTTCCCACCAGCATGACAGTGGTTTCTAGCTCCCTCCCAGGTCAAATTTTGCTCTGTCCCAAATCCTTCCCTGTGTTTCTTTCTTTGAGGTTTATCTTTCACACCCTGGGATCCCTGGATTTTACATCTCAGGAATCCGGTGCTGCATTCCTGTCCCTCAGGCATGGGGACTAGACCCTCCCTGCTCTAGCTGCTTGGAAGCTTCTAGAATTCTGACACTATTCACTGTGATAGATCTCAGTCTCACTCCGAAGTGTGCATTATGTCCTCTTGTCCTTACTGAAGTCATCCTAGATTTTGAGAGAAAGCATAGGACCAACCTTGTCATGAAATATTTTTTGTAATAGATAATTCTTGCACATATTAAAAAACAAATCTGGGAATATGAAAACAAATGAAATCTGTATTTCAGAGTAAAGTTTTATGGAACAAAAATGTGAATGATGTTTAGGGGTGATCATTATATCAATCATACTTTAAAAATCTGATAGCATTTCATTAGATGCCACCATGTTGTAAAGGGTTATTAGGAGCAATGAGTTGATAACCGATGTTCCTAATTGTTCTGACCTGGATCCTAACACAAAATTGGAACGCTCGTCCCCCGACTTCCTGCGCTCCAGGACCACAGGCCAGCCCTCCCGCTCTGCCCCGCTGCGGGCTGCTTGCGCTGTGACCATTGCTGCTCTCTGGACATGTTTTATGCTCTGGATGCTGCTACTGCTTTTCCTAGTATGGAAAATTTCAAGTATATACTAAAGTGGAGAGAATGGGCTAATGAACTCAATGCAGCCATCGCCCAGCTCCCACCTCGACCAGCTCATGGCCAATCTCGTTTTTCTCTGCGCCCTCACTCACGTCTCTTCTCTGCCTGCACCATCTTCAAGAACACCCAAGGAACACTTACTCTATTCCCCTGAGTGTAGAGAGCGCTCATCTACTAAGCTGCGTTTATTAGTATTTTACTTTCCCACTTAAAAGCAATTTTCAGAACAACAGGAAGGGAACATTTTGTCCCCATCAGATTGGTGAAAATGTAATAGTCACACAGTCGTCACACAGCAGTCGATGGTGTGGCAGGAAAGAAGCGCTTGAACACTGACCTTGGCGTGTGTGACTTGGGGCGGCGATATTGCCGACCACGTTGGGCGATGCCCGGGGTGAGCAAAGATAGTCCTGGTGTTCACTGCAGTGAGCACGTGGGAAGCCCTTAAACGTTCACCCGCAGGAAAGTGAATAAATAAATCGTGGTGTTTATATGCAGCAAGTGTGGTCTGCAGTGAGGGAAGTGACGACACTGGAGTGACGTGGCAACAGGGGGGATGCTCGAAAATGTTTTGTCAAATTAAAAAAAGAGGCAAAAGCGTACATGTAGCGTGATGCCTTTTTAAACAAAAGCTCTCCATTGGTTTTGGATTCCTACAATATAGTAGAAGCATATAAATGCACAAGAATGAGAAATACTAAGTTATTTCTGGGCTGTGGGGGTGATGGAGCTGGGACGGGAGTGAAACAGGGGCTTCACCCATGTCTCTAATACTTGCTTTCTTGGGGGAAAGAAAAAGAAATCTGTATGGAATGTGGCAAAATATCAGGATTTGACAGCCCTGGGTGAGCGCAGGGATATGTTTCTATACGTCTTAGACACTTCCTTGTTCAAAAATTTAAGAACTGTGTGATTGTTCTTCGTCTTCTGAGGAGCTGGCGGTGGCCGTTGTCACGTGATACTGTTAGCGTCTAGACTGAAGCTAAGAGACGCATCTGGTTGGAGGAAATGCATATTTTCTTTGTCATCTAATGACAGTAGATCACAGGTCCCCCTCGATGGAAGGGGTTCCTAGAGGCCCCCGATCCCCTGTATTTTCCAGACACTGATGGTGACAGAAAAAGCCGAGTAAGGAAGCCCTCCTGACTCGACCCAACAAGGCTGCAGAAGAAGCAGCCCCATGTTTTCTTTTTCTGGTGGAGAAGGTCAGAAGGGGGCGGTGGGAGGAGGTGGAGGAGGGGTGTCCTTCCCTCCCGCTGTGGAGGCTGGTCCCCGACACAGTGCCCCTCCGATCATTAGTGTTAGCACCTGTCTCCACACCTGAGGGTGGCACTGCTGTGGGGCAGGAGGGCTTCAGGGAGCTCGGATTCAGAGGATGAGGAGTGGTTGTCCAGATGTGTCTTGGGGTTAAGGGCCCATCTTCACCCAGGCTCCAGCCCTGGAAGCCTGGGTCCCTGCCTGTCCGTCTTCATCACCTCTGCTCGCTACCCACCTCTGGTCACCCTTTCAGCCAGAGCCTCTTGGTGAACTTGCCCTTAGTCCCCAGGCCGCTGGTTTTGCACGTACCTGACCTCTTAGGTGCAACGGCTGCCTCTCTGTACTCTATACCCGTTCCTGGGTTGCCTGCCCGACCCCTGCTTACTGCACAAGACCCAGGTCAAGGTGACCTCTGTGTTGTGACACCCTCCCTGACTCCCCAGAGCGACCCCTCCCTCCCATAGCACCTGCACAGTCCGCTCTTGGTCCGATTGGTGCTTAACTCCATGCTCGTCTCTCTGCCTATGACTTTTTTCCAGGCAGCGATGCAGGTGGAATGGTTTAGGCTGTAGACCCCTCGTGTGGGCTCTGGGGGGCCCTGGGGGGACCTCTTGGGGGCTGCACTCACCTGCAAATGGGGATAAGAATGGCACCACCCCATGTTGATGTAAGGGTTGAATGTGATGTGTATGAGGCATTCAGAGCCGCGCCTGGCATGGTTCAGTGCCCTGAGGTTGTGCTGGTGCTGCTGCTCTTTTCCTGGTTTCTTCCCTTCCTCTCTGTCTTCCTCCTTCCTGCTCTTCTTCCTCCTCCTCCCCTTCTTCCTCTGCCTTTTTCCTTCTTGTTTTAGCTCAGCAGCACCAGAAGGTGGAAAACATTGTAAGCAAAACCTGTAGGTGTGAGTGACTAATGGCAGGCTCGGGAGAGAAAAGGTAAATTTGGGAAGGACTGATGGGAGTCCAATTACACAAATGAGGAATGGGCCAGAGTTCGGAAGCCTTGGAGAGGACTTCGGACTCAAGGGCATTGGCGGAGTGGAGCCTCTGGGCCGTTGTCCGTATGCTGGGCACCTGCTGTGGGCACCGTGTCTGGCAGTGACTTCCAGGGCGGGTTGGTCAGGGCGGAGGGAGGGCGGCAGTAAAGATGCCAGTTTTAAAATAGCCTGAGGACCTTTAATGTGGAAGAGAAGAGTGCCTGGGCAGGGCAGGGCGGTGGCTGCGGAACGGAGGAGGTGCTGGTGAGGACGGCATGGGACTTGTGGGCTAGGTGAGGGGGTGACGGAGGGAGCTTCAGTATTTGGCTGCGAATTTCTAGCCAGTTCGACTGTGGCAAGTTGCAAAAAGTGAAGCAGCACTCATTTTTTAAAAAATTATTTTATTTTTAATATGTGTGGAATGACTGAGTCTTTGGCATCCAATTGGCGTGTTTGTGGAGAATTCTTACTGTGGGTGCCGGTGGGACACACTGTGCCCCAAAGCACTCACAGGCAGGCCAGGAGCAGGGGCCTCAGTGTCCTCAGGGGGCCCAGCCTGGGCTTGGGGGTTGCAGGATTCCGCCCTTGACCTTCCTGTGTTTCTGTAATGAGTTTTGGTGGAGGTTAGGTCCTACTCATCCAAATCGTTTGAAGTCATTTCTGTGATTATAACACAAGGAGGGACAGCTGGTGTGTTTGTTGATGAGGGGGTGGAAAGCGCCATAGGGGCTGGAGCAGGGATACGTGAGGGTCGGCATGCAGCTGCACAGAGCAGCGGGGAGAGGCTGGGGCAGCGGGCAGGGGGGTTTCAGCTGGCAGGCATCCGCCGTGGGATGTGGACACCAAACTAAACTGTTTTGCCTGTGCTGAAAGACATACAGTATCTGGAACCAGGGGTGGTGGTCTGCTTGCTCCGTGTTGGTCAGCCATACGTAGGGAACTGCACACCATTCTGGGAACTCGAAGGGACAGAGGCCAATTGCAGTCCATTTGTAAGAAACAGGGACAGGACCTGAATCCAGGTCACACATGCATTCATGAAAGGTCTCAGGTTGCTCAGCCCAGGGATGGGAAGCCTCAGAACTCGCCAGACAGGGAACTCCCTGGCGGCCAAGGCTGTTCCCATGCACCTTGCTGTAGCTTCACTGTTCGGTGCCTCTACAGTGCTCAGTGACTGCCCACTGAGCAGATGAATGGGAGGCTGAGCTCGTCGTGTGTCCAGGACCCTGGAACCTTCTCACAGAGGCTCCCCACCGGAGCTGCCATCCGTGGAGACGCGTCTCTGCAGGGAGGATGTCCACAGGGGCGGGGCGGTTGGCCCCGGGGGCCCAGCACCTGTCAACCTTCACACGAGTCAGGACTGTTGGTGGGTGAGAGTCGGGAGTAGGGGGTAAGTTTGTGATCGCTCAGGGTGGCCAGGAACAAGTCGATTTGTCAACGAACCTGCTGGCAAACTTACAGGTGCACCCTTACCTCCAACAATGCTTTTTATAATTTCTAGATAAAATGCCCTAATTTGAAATAGCATCGAGTAGAATTTAAGTTAATAGTGTGAATTGCCATCCCATCTGCTCAGCCTTCATGGCCCAGCAAATCTGTGAAGCCATTTGTCACAATTTGTTTTAAAGCCAGGAGGAAAAATACTGCTGGATGCTGTCCAGGACTTCTGGTGGAGATGCCACCTTCGGAACGTGGACGGGGTGGGTGGTGAGAAAGCCAGGCTGGGCAGAAGGAGGGCCATGTGCTGGAGGCAGGAGATGGGGTCCCGGTAAGAAACTGGATCACTGGCTTGCCAGTGACCTTGGTCATGCCACTTCTCAGGCCTCGGTGCCTGGTGTAGCAGAGCCTGGCAGACCACAGCTTCTCCAAGTCAAGGCCAGGCCAGGTGACCTTCCATTCCATTCACTCATTCATTCATCTAATATTTTCGAGCTCGTATTATGTGCAAGGCACCATTCTGGAAGCTGGGGATCCAGCAGTGCCAATACTTTTCCTAGTTTTGGAACCCAGGATGCGAGCGACATCACCATCCATCTCATCGATGTTACCGGGAGCAGCGTTTCCTCCGGGCTGAGCACCACATGCATGAGAACTGTTCTGAGCTCGGGAGGGGCTGCCACCAGCTTCCTCCCGAGGAGGCCTGAGAGGGAACCCGGGGCAACTCAGGAGAGCAGGAACATCAAGCGGTGCAGACTTGGATGACTGAGCAGGCGCTTCTCAGAGCACCTTTGAGCATGGAGGGAGCTGTCAGCCAGGTGTGGGGGACTCCTCCCAGGGCAGATGATGTCGAGTGGGGTTCTCAGTGGGATGGAGGGCCTGCTTTGTTCAGGAGAGGTTGAGGGAGGCCTCAGAGTTGGTTGGGGGCGATGTGTGGCCCCTGTGAGGAGGAGAGTTGTTCTATGGAGTGGAGGTGCGCTGGGAAAGGAGTTCCAGGAGAATAGCCAGAGTACTCATCCCACAAGCATTGCTTGGGCGCCTGCCTTGTATGGTGCAGAAGGTCACACAGAGGTGCATTAAGGTCAGGCTGTGATCCAGGTGCCCTAAGATGGGTGATTGTGCAGTGCAGCGCAGTGGCCCACGGCACAAGGACAGAGTGACCGACTGCCTAAGGGGTGGGGCAGGTTTCCTGGCCCAGGGGACAGATGAGCTGGGCTTTAAAGTGTGAGTAGGAGTTGGCCAGGGGTGATGTGAGAAAGTCCACTCCGGGTGAGGGTCTTTGGGATCTTTCTGTGTTTGCCTTCACCCTGTGGGTGGAGGCTGGACACCCCATAACCAGGTGTTGTTCGTTTGATTCCAGGAAGGCTGGGGGACGGACTTCACTGCCCCCCAAAGAGGGTGGCCATCACAGTGTTTGAGGATGAGCATTCTTGGTGCTTAGGCCGTCTCAGGTCTTTTCTGGGACACGGTGGGTGGAAAACAAGAGAGCCTTTCTGCTGTGTTGGGAAGGGTGAGGGGCTGGGAAGCGGTGGCCGCAGCCGCAGGGGCAGAGGCTGGGGAGGAGGGTGGAGGCGGACTGAAGGGGGTGAGGAAGGAGTGGGGCTGAGAGTCCTGTGATCCCTGGAAGTGCAGTCTTCGAGAGTCACTGTGAGTGAGCAAAATTTAGGGACAGTCCAATGAGTGAGGGCGAAGTAAAGGAAGGAGAGGAGAGCTTGGGAAGAAACTGAGGAAGGCAGACAACAGCGGGCATTGTTTTGGGGGAATGGGCAGTGTGGGCTGACGCAGTGAATGTATTTAATGGGTTTCTGGAACTGGCCACTCAAGGGCTTGGTCAAGCTCAGTGACCTGCAATCAGTAAGGAGTGGGAACGTGAAGTGAGTTTTGAGGTGGGGTCTAGACATTCTGGATTCTCCTGTTTCGAAGGAGGTTATCAGTTACCTAGTGCTGTGTAAGCAGTCATGCCAAAGCGTAGTGGTTAGAGCAAGAATCGTTCTATTCTCTTAGGACTTCTGTAGGCCAGGACTTCATGAGGGGCGTGGCTGGTGGTCCTGGCCCAGCAGTTTTCACTGGGTGGCAGCCTGCTGGGGGCCGGGACCCGAGGGACCCGCAGCTCACTCAGTGGGTGGCTCGGACTTCCTCCTAGTGTGCTGCCTCCGAGTGGTCCAACTGCTTACTTGGTGGCTCAGATCTCCACGTGGATGCCCGGGGAGAAGCCTTTTATGACCCAGCCTTGAAGTCACGGCGTCACTTCTGCCATAGCCATCAGCCCACCCAGATGCAAGGGGAGGAAATACGGACTCCATCTTTCAGTGGGAACAGTGTCAGAGTCACGGGGCGAGCAGAGCATGTGGGACGGGAGACGGCGTCACAGCCAACTTTGGGAAACACAGTCTGGCTCAGATGGGGAACCCTCGCGAACAGATGAGCTGCGCTGACAGGCAGAGTGGAGTGCAGGGCGCCGTCCGAGGCTGGTGGGGTGGGTGACCCTGGCCAGTGGGCGAGGGGTGGGGAGGAGGCAGCAGGTGCCCAGGGAGGTGCGGCAGGGACGGAGGAGGAGAGGCAGGAGCTGAGCCGGGCGAGTGGCCAGGCTTGTGGTGGGAGCTTAGAGGCTGATGTTCCGGGGGGGGGGGGGGGGGGGGGGGGGGGGGGGGGGGGGGGGGGGGGGGTGTGCCGAGGAGCAGGTTGCGGGTCGGCCAGGACCACGTGGCTCTTGTGTTCTAATTGTCTTCGTCACTAGCTCGGGCCTCCGCCCTCCTTCCGCTAGATTTCTGAGTGACATTTCATTAGGAAAAAACGGGAAATCACCTCCGTGTTTGTTGTCTCCCTGTTTTACTTTGGCACGGCACGTGTTTTTACCCCTTTATTTTCGCGGAGGTAACGCGTGCACCTGCTTAATCAAACAGGGTGCGAGGGGACGCAGACAGTGGAAATTAAGTCAGTTTCTCACCGCCCGCCCCAGAGACCGCTGCGTTGGCGGGATGTGTGCGTCCCTCAGAAAACAGCCCGGGTTGTTCGAGCTTTCCTGAGCCTGCGCCTTTTAATGCTGCTTCTGACGCAAGTCAGATCCATTCCTTGTGGGTTGTGCTTTCTGCTTTGTGCAGTTTCTGAGTGTTCTTGTGCTCCCCAGATCCCGATTCTGATGTTTTGTGTTCTGTCATTTACATGTACCTTTCCCTGGCAGAGGGAAATGTGTATCGTTAGGGAAGTCCAGGGGCTTTGAAGTTTTGTATCGCAGAATCACAGAATCTTAGAGCTACAAAGGGACTTTAAGGCTTGTTTAGGTGCTTTCCCTTTGTTTGGTTGGTTGGTTTGGTTAAAAAAAATTTTTTTTCTGTATGTAGGGAATTTAGCCGCAGAGAAGAGACTAAAAATTGTCTAAGGCCCCCGGGCCCCCCAACAATACTAACCAAGCCCCCCCCCACACACACAAATCCCCAGATCAACTCTGCTGTTCTTCTTGGGTGGCTGGTGACCTCCTGAGACCCCTGTTCCCTGTCGCAGGCCGTGGGAAGCACCTGATCCAGCTGTGGACACAAGTGCGTGAACCCTGGATGTTCTGAACGGTTGGCGTGTGGGGACGCTGGCGCTGGCCCAGGCCTCGGGCCGACCTCTCCTTGGCTGGCTTTCCCAGGGACGCCTGCAGCCGCACTCGGCACAGGACCCAGACGCAGCTCGAAGAAGTCAAAGGCGGTGTGTCTGCAGTGCGCACCATCGATCCAGAGCTCTTGAAGCTGCTTCTGCGTGTCCACCACGTTCATTACTCAGAGTGAGCCTGCCAGGGTGGCTGCTGTGCAGAAACTCCCTCAGGTCCTATGTTGTACACTTCTGGAGTTTTGCTTTAGAAAGTAAATCAAATGTTCTGTAAACACACTGACGTCACCATTCCTACCCATGGGTTTTTTAAATTAAAAAAAGTGTTTATTGATTTGAGAGAGGAAGGGAGAGGGAGAGAAACATCGATTGGTTTCCTCCCATATGCACCATGACTGGGGATTGAACCCACAACCTAGGTATGTGCCCCAACCGGGAATCAAATCCCCAGTCTTTTGGTGCATGGGACTGTGTGCCAACCAACTGAGCCATGCTGGCCAGGCCCCTACTCATGGATTTTAAAACTTTTTCAAAGCCTGTAATGCCTCCCCTGTTCCTCACTGCAGCCCTTTGTTTTTATGGGGTTGGCTGGCAGTTCCTATAAAGAGAGCTCAGACAGCAGCTCCCTTCCCCCAGAAAGTGCCCTGTGCGCTGGCATCTGTTCTGCTGGCCGTGCAGGTGTGGTGAGTTCATCCTGTTAGACTAGGGCGGCTCTGAGTTAATGAGTGCAATCTCTCTTTTGCCCCCTCGAGCATGGATTTCCTTTAAAGTGCTTCCCAAGTTGGGGGAGACAGAAATGGAAGGCCAGAGAAAGAATGGCTGGGCAGGATGGAAAACGAATCCTCAGCAGCCATGCGGCCGTGGGTTGCCTTCTGGGCTTGCTTCCTTTTCCGTCTCCGAGTGCCCCTCGGTCTGTGTGTCATGTGGTTAGTTATTCTGTGCTTATCTCGAAAGCGGTTCCTGAGATGCTTTTAAATCCTGGAAAGCCTGTCACAGTGCGATGACAGTCTGCTGTGCTGAGGGACGCTGGCTGCCACCCGCAGAACACAGACCCACACCCCCCCAGCTGAGTGCACAGGCGACCGAGGGGGCCTCCTGTCATCAGCACTGCAGGGGGGAGACTTTTGGGGGTGGTCCACACGGTCTGGTTTCGATGACCCTGAGAGCATTTCAGATGGGCAGCTCTGGCAAAGTGACAGCCTTCACACCTGTGTCTTCAGAACCCCCGTTAACATGGTCATTTCCTCTTTGGAACATCTCGGCTGCCTTTCCTCTTTTTTCTCCATCAAGCTTCCATTGAGTGAGTAGCATCAGTCTGGAGCCCTCAGTGCTTCCCGGGAACGGGCTCTGCCCTGGCGGCTCCAGCTGTGTCTCGACCTCTGCGGCGATGACGTCCGTTTGGGAGCCGTGGGGTCTGCAGCTGCTGGAGACCGAGGAGGACTGAATGCCGGGTATTTGGGAGCAGCCTTGCATTAATGGCCTTCTGGCATCTTCCCAAACTAATCAGTGGGTTCTCGTGGCCTCTGAGGCACTTCGTGTCTGAGTGCTTGCCGTCCATCAGCTGTGTGAGTCCTCTCTGCTTGCTCTGTCCTGCGGAGGGCTGGCTGGACGAGGTGGTTTCTGGAGACTTGGATGGGCCCAGGGAGTAGATTCCCAGTCCCACGACGACCTCATCAACTCCCCCCACACCGCCCCCTCCTCTGTCTCCGTCCTCATACCCACCCAGACACCCAGACCTGGGGGCGGATCCGCACAGCTCCCTGGACAGCTGCACGGGCTCTTGACTCTCGATTGCATTTCTCAGCCCCTCTCCTGCTGGACCGCCCACCCCGACCCCCCGGTGGTCTGTTGCAGTTGGAGCCTCAGGGACTCTCGTCTGGATTGGTGCAGGCATCCTCTGCCAGGGCCCCTTCTCCTTCCTGCCAGACCATCCTCCCGAGACACGAGCCAGAATATACAGCCCCTCACTTAAGCTTCTCCGTGGCTCCCCATCGTCCACCGGCAAAGCCTCTCCAGCGTGGCGCCGAGCCCACCCTGATCCGCCCCTTGCTGCTGCTTCGTGCAGGCCTTCCTCTGCCCTTGGCGTCCCTCGCATCCAGCAGCGGGGACCCGCCCAGCTCTCTCACGTAGCTCTGTGTGCACTTGGTCTGCTCCTGCCGAGATCCTGCTCCATGGAAGCCCTCTTCTCTGGAGCCTTCCCTCACGCCCGGGGTCAGAAGGGCCCCCTGGCCTTGTGTCCTCCACGCGGCCTGCCCAGGGCGTGAATGCTTGACAGACTCCATTTGTACATCCGTCTCCCGGACCGTGAGGAGTCGGGTCTTGTGGCTCGTCAGCCCAGCACAGTGCCTGGCAAAGAAGGGGCCCCTCGGTGTTTGGGGAATGAACGAGGAGGGAGCTTCGAGTCAGATGCGGGCTGTGGCTCATCTGGTCGGTGAGGCCGGACAGTGCCCTTCCCTCACTGGGTGGTGGTGGAGGTAACATGCGAAGACGTGTGGAAATGCTGGCGTCACACATTTATTTCCCCTTTCGGGTGACAACGGCAGAAAGCCTCGGTTTCAAGATAAGCATCTCATTGCCTCGAATCTGTTGTCTCCTTTTGGAGGGCTTCCCCTCTGGGCTCTAACTAGGGGGGTATGCCTGGGGAGCCCCCACCGCTTAGGGGCTGGGTTGCCACCAGGCGGCAGAGGCTGTTGAGCCCTTCCTGCTCTGTGGGCCATTTGGCGAATGTCTAGAACCCAGACCCCGAAATCTCTGGTTCCCAAGGGTTCTCTGGGGCCTTGGGTGGCACGGTCTGCCCTCACCCTCGCCCTCAGCAGGGATTTGTAAATAGCCCTGTGCCCGTGTCATGTCCTTGGCCTTGTGTAAGTCAGTGGCAGTCTGCGTGTTGATGTCTGAACTGCCTTCGCAGGATCGCCCCAGCCATCTGTCGCTCAGGTGCCTTCCCTGTGCCCTGGAAGGACGGTTATCATCAGGGCTCATGGCACCTGTCAGTGCTGTGCAGAGGGCTCAGAAGTGATAGACACGGAATTGAAAGTTTAATAATTCAGAAAATGAGGGTTTTAGGAAAGTGACTAAACACTGTTAAAAAGAAAAAAAAGGAGATGAGGCCAAAGCTGTTCCACCAGGCCCATGAGCAGGACCCAGCTCAGACCCAGGGCGGCTGCTTGACTGTGGGACACGGCGCCTGCCCCCGGCACGCCTGCCCAGGCTGGCCCCGCAGGCTGGGCCTTGTCTCTGTCTCCCCCCCCT
Source organism: Tonatia bakeri (assembly GCA_004024845.1). Classification (NCBI taxonomy): domain Eukaryota; kingdom Metazoa; phylum Chordata; class Mammalia; order Chiroptera; family Phyllostomidae; genus Tonatia; species Tonatia bakeri. The sequence goes on from PVIA01007468.1 coordinate 44,020, forward strand.
CCCTGTTTCATCAACTCCCGCCACACCCACCACGGACCCCTCGGCCACCCCCACCTGCCCCCACCTCCATAACCTCGGATTCATCGGCACAAAAATGTCCACTCTTCTCTGACCTCTTTTTAGGGGTTGAAGGGGAAGGTGGCCTGAGAAATGACTTTTGACCCTTTGTCCTCATTGCAGGAGAATCCATGCAGAGACACAAAGTGTGAATAGAAACAGCCACTTACTACCTTGTGTTTCTTTAGCATTTTTCTGCATATAATATGAGCCTAGTGCTTTCTCACACACACATGGAGGTGTGGGGTGTTTCTCGCCCTTCAAAGTACTAACCCAGCCTGACCCTGCTTAGCTTCTGAGATCAGACGAGATCGGGTGTATTCAAGGTGGTATGGCCGTAGACTTGGGGTGTTTTTCTTTACAAAAATAATTTAAAACGCTCTTATAGCCCCTTTCTTCTTTAACCTAGTAATGCGCTTTCAACCTTTTTGGGTATTCACAATATTTCCCTCTGATTTTTAACAGCTGCATAATATTTCACCACAGGGGATGTGCTGTGACTCATGTCACCGAGTCTCCTGGTGGGTGGGCCTCTCCCGGCTCCTAGAACACCCCTGACTCTGCTCGGGGCGCTGCTCACCGTCCCCCTGTGCAAGGCGCCTGTGCTGCTGCCTGCACAGCCTGCCTGCTTCTAGTACCGGGTTCCGCCCTCCCCCCCATTCTCTTCTCCAGGGTGCTCCAGAATTCACCTCCACCCCATAGTTCTGTTCTCCACGTCTGTGCCCCCTCTGTCCTCTGCCTGTTCACAGTCATGCTCAGGGCACGTTCCTTGAGTCAGATTGGAAAATCGTGTAACCTGAGGGCTGGTGCGAGAGGCCGAACCGCCCACAGTGAGTCGGCACTGAGACAGGGGAGATGGCTGTGGATAAGTAGTGGGTGCCTGGGATGATCCCTAGAAGTGGTCGTTGCACTTGACTGCTAGTGTGTACGTGAGTGTGGACATGGGTGCCCTGTTAGTGTGCTAGATATACTCTAGGTGCCCACCACTCACACTGGAAGCAGGGAGCAGCCCCTCCCCCACGGCCCCTGCTGCCCAGAGTGCTTGAATGCCAGGTGTGCAGGACAGATGCCCACCTGGTCAAGTCTGGCTGGACCTGGCTGGGGGTGGAGGCCTGGTTAGAAAAGGACTTGTAGGGCCATTGAGGGAGCTGTCTGGGGAATTTGCACCGAGAGCCATCGAGGGGAATTGACTGTAGGCGTGTGGGAGCTGAGATTTTTGAGCACAGAAACTGGTCAAGAACAGGAAGCTGACCCCCGAGGAGGGGAGTGGAGCTGGTTGGTGGGGCTCAGCTTAGTGATTTTCTAGCTAACATGCAGGGGATCGGACCATGTGTGCGGAGACTGTTGTGGTCACGGTAGATGGACATCTCTGCTGCCAGCCTTGCTGCTTCCCTCACTGTCCACCCACCCAGCCAGCCCAGCCCCCACAGCTGCCTGCCTTTTCCCTCAGGAAACTGGCTGGGGACCTCCAGGCCCAAATGCGTGTGTTTGGGGCTTTCTTTGACCTTAAAGAAGTGGACACTTGGAGCACTTTCCTGCTGGACTTACTGGCTTGTTCGCTCCTCACCAGGAGCACGTACCCAAGCATCTAATATGCTCAAGTGCTGAACTCTGCTCAGGGTTTGCAGGTGGTAACACAATTGCCCACGGTTTCGTGATTCCACCCTCAAGAGAGTCACAGCGGCCGTGGAGGCCAAGGGAATGCAGGGCAGGAGGCTCTGGCCCATGGGGCCCGGGTGGGGTTGGGAGGAGAGGAGCCTTCGAGTCTGCCCCAGGGGGCGCACTGGGGTAGAAGCTGCTCCGAGGTCCCTCTGAAGATCCCCACGCAAGACCTGCACACCTCGGCAACGGGGTGGCCCTGTTTCCAGTCCTGCGTCTCCACGGCGGGGTGTTGAGAAGCAGGGCGGGCACACCGACTTGTCTTGAGCTTTCTGAAGCCTTGGCCAACCGTTCACATCCAGGTCTCGTTCCCGATGCCCCGGACAAGCCCCCCACAGTCTCCTGCATCCCCTGTGGCTCTGGCAAGTGGACGTCCTGATGCTGCCCGAAGGAGCCTCCCGGCATTTTCTAGGAAGGACCTGGGCTCAGTGTCCTCTTCCTGAGGCTGTGAGAGCACCAAGAGGGACACAGGAGGCGTGCTGCCAGCTTCCGGGAGGGGGAGCAGATGGAGTGCGCTGGGGGCAGTGGCGGAGGAGTTACTCTGCTCCCCCTGCGGCCAGGGAGGTGGCGGCCAGTCCAGAGGTGGTTGTGAAATCCAGTAGTGAGACTTCTCAACCAGACTGCGGGCTGGAGAAACTGGGGCATCCTAGGTGCAGGCATGCAGCCTGAAATCGTTGGAGCAGAAACTGTTAGAAACTCCTACTTGTGAGACAGAATGGGCATCGGCTGGTTCTGAGTGATGGCCCATTTACGGGAACTCACTCGAAGCCCGGGCGACCGGGCTGGGCTGTGGGGCTGCTCGCACAGTAAAGAGTGGCTGCCTGACACCGAGCCCGTTTCTGTCCTCTCTGAAACAGGGCGGAAGGGGACAGTGGTCAGCAGACCTAGGGTACTCACAGCGAGAGCGTTGACAGGAAGGTCATCTGATCTCATCCTTTAATTCTTCTTCCCCCGCAAACAGGAGGCGGATATTGTCACTCAGAGTCCGTTGGGAGCATTTTCCATTGGATTTGCCACCTTGAAGCCTGGTGGAGTCAGGAGAGGGGGTTGTATGGCAGCGGTGGGTCCGGGCAGGCTGCGGGGCTTCCTCTGGAGCCTTCCCTTCCATATGCTGCTTCCTTGCCATCTTTGGATGGGGGCGAGGAACATGAGGGGGTGGGTGTGACTCTGGGGCGATATCCCTGCCCTTTCTGGGAGAGGAGCGGAGGGTGGTGGCAACAGGTGAGTGACAGGAGAGGAGGGGCTGAGATCGAAGAGCAGGGAGGTGTGGCCTCTTGTCTGGTCCTGGTCCCCAGCAGGTCACGGGATGGAAGAGCCAGGGACAGACCTCCTGGCTCCCCTGTGGTTTAAATGGCCCAGGCAAGGGTGTGATTTCAGGTGAGGAGAGGACAAGAGGTGGGAAGCAGGTGGAAAGAGAAGGACTTCTCAATTACGGCAGACAAGTTAGAAATAACCTAGACATCCGCATTCGGGGAATGAATGAAATGTGGTGTAACCCTATGATAGAATACTACAGATCTGTATGAAAGGAAAGCCCTAGAACTCTATTCCTTCTCAGACATATTGAAGAGGAAAGCCAAGGAACATGTTCGGAATGATAATGTTTACGCAAAAGTAGGCTGACCAATACTGTAAATTTTCAGTGGTTATACATGTATGTACATCTGTATGTCAGTGTATTTTGTTAAAAGCCTGGAGCATCCTGGCCCTGAGTCACGGCGGTGCCTCTCTGTGGGGAAATGACGGGGAGCAGGGTTAGGGCTGGTGGTCAGAAGAGGCCAAAGGCTTGTAAAACTTTAATTAAAAGTTGTAAATGAATATTCTAACTGATTGAACACTAGAACATTTAAATATTTTTGAGGGCATAGTTTAGTAGTCCTCTGGGTGGCAGCTTCAACGCTTCGTAAGGAGTGGACTGGGCAGCCGCTGAGTGGAAGGGACCGGCCCAGGGGCTGAGTGGTGAGGGTCCCAGCAGAGCACAGCGAGGCAGCCCAGTGACTCAGCCAGGCAGGTGTCCCCAGATCAAAGTCCGTTCGGGAAGAAGTGAGTCAGGACTTCGCAGTTCGCTTGGCTGGTTCCGCAGCTGGTGGTCACACCTTTTTAGAAGCGGCATCAATAATTTAACAATGATTAATCCTTGTCTTTAGACCAGCTCTATTTTAAGGACTGCTAGGGCTTTGAATGAAGGAATGAATGAGTTACATTTTTGTTCTTGAACTTGAAACCAGGCCAGGTTCTCCTCTTATCTCATCTGACTGTGAATTTGGTCTTTCTGCTTCTTGCTTCCAGAGTCCAGTCTTGCCCTCTGCTCTGTCCTCCCCCCGCCCCAGGGTGATGATTCAGAAACACGAATCTGACCCGTGTCCTCACTCTCTGAGCTCGCCTTTTTCTTCGCCTCCCCTGTCCCCAGCTCCCAAGGGGCACTGGTGTGCCCCCTGGTCACGTGACAGAAGACCTTGGCAAACTTTGTGCTAATCCTGGACCAGCGAGGCCCAACTCAGATGTCACTACTTCTGTGGAGCCTTTTTGGACTTGCTTTCTCCTCCTGAACAGTTTGAATTTTGTACTTTGCCCCTCGCTGCCCTCACATGCTGTAGAATAATAATTAGTGATGTGTATTTCCTTGGGGATCGTCAGCTTAGGATAAAACTATGTCTTATGTGTTCCTCCCTCACAGTGTCTATCCTGGTACTCATCATATAATAGGTGCTCAAAATACGTTGGCTGAGGCCCTAGCCAGTTAACTCAGTGGGTTAGAGCATCATCCCAATACACCAAGGTTGCAGGTTCAATCCCTGGTCAGGGCACATACAAGAAGTGACCAATGAATGCACAAATAAGTGGAACAACAAATCGATGTTTCTCTTTAAAAAAAAAACCCCGATAAATGAACAAAATACATTGTTTGAAAGTATAGTATATGTCCTAGTTTTCTTTGCTGTCTAACAAATTACTCCAAAATTTGGCTTAAAACAGTCATTTTATTATGCTCAAGAAGTCTGTGGGTCAGGAGCTCATGTGGGCACAGCAGGGTTGGCCTCTCCGTTCCACAGTGTCGGAGGCTCTGTTGGGAATGCTCCCAGGCTGCGGCCAGGAACTGTGTGGAGGCCCGTTCACGCACAGGGCTGGCGGCTGGTGCTGGCTGTGGATTCTGAGCTCCACCAGGCTCTCCACATGCCTCCCCATGGGCCTCGGGCCCCTCGCAGCGCGGCAGCCCCAGGACACGATGGCACAGGGCGCCAGTAGCAGTGTGGAAGCCGCAGCACCTTTTATGAGCTAGCCTTGAAGGTCACACGGTGTCACAAACTGCCCTGATTCAAAGGGAAGGGAATGAACTCGGCCTCTGGATGGTGCGGTCACGTGGCGGAAGAGCTTGTGGAACAGGAGACGTTACGCTGCCATGTTCGGAGAATACAGCTGCCCTGGCGTGTGGGGACGTCAGGTCCCCAGCTACAGCCAGTGCCCACACCACTGCGTTACCGTGGTCGGTGGCCTCATGCTTCCTGAGCACTTACTATGGTCTAGGTATTAAAACTGGCAACTCCTTTACTCCTTCAACGACACTGTGGAGATTGCATCACTTTGTAGATGAGGACGCCGAGGCACAGAGAGGTCAAGTGACCAGCCGAGGCCTCCCAGCGACAGCCTTTGCTGTGAGAGGTCAGGGAGGGAGAAGATTCCAGCATTATCTCCGTCCTTCATGTCTGCTGTTGGGTAGTGGCATCGCACTTACCAGCTGGGAGTCAATGGCTGTTTCGAGGGATGTTTTTCATGGAAATAAGGACCCAGAAGCACGTTCTGGTGCCCATGGCCTCGGGAAGCTGAGCTGCGTGACATCCTGGCTCAGTGGCTCCCCCGTGTGTGGGCCTTGGTTGGGCTGCCTCTGGAGGGCCGTGACATTGACCTAGGGGCCTTCTCTGCTAAGGTGCTTCTCATGGAGCCGGCGCCTGCAGCCCAGCTCCATCGACAGCCCGCTCTGTGCCGCAGGTTCTACAGCTGCAATGTGACGTCCCCAACAGGACGGCCCTCGCAGGGTCGGGCTGTGAGCATTAAATTCCATCCGCATGAAGCTGTTGGAACAGGCCCAGCGCATGCTGGCTGTCAGTGCTGGTCAGGACCACACTTTGTGTCTGTCTTTCTGTCCCCTGGTCCAGAAAGCTTCACTGAGCCCATGCCACTGCTTGTCCTCCCTTGGCCGAAGGCTAAAAAGTGGGAATTCCTAGACCTTGTCCCTGAAGTGGCTTCCTCACTGCTCTCTTGGAGCCTTTATGTTCGGGGAAGCACGTGGTTGCCTGGTCTGCTGGGCGCGTTCCCCTGAGGCCCCCAGGCCCCCTGTCCCTGTGTGCAGGTTGGCAAGAGAACTTGGTCGGTGGTGTAGTGTCACTTATCTCTGATCGTCGCCGGCCACGTTCAGTAGGAGCTGCAGCCTAAGCAGACTGAGCCGTGTTCTGGGTCCCGGAGAAAGTGACTTCGCCTTGGAGGTCATTTCCCCGTTGGTGATGCGGCTGTCATGGAGTCGGCTGTTGGGCTGCTGTGAGGACTAAAGGAGACGGTTCCGGCCGAGCCAGGCACACCGACCGGCTGGTCACTTCGTGGCTCCTCCTCATTTTGCAGCAGCTCCGGCCTGCTCCTTGTTAACACCTGGGAAAGTGGAGAGGAAATGGGCGGGGCGGGGGAGGATCACCCGCACTCTCCGTGCTCACTCAGTGATTCGCGCCAGTTTCATTCCTGTTCGGTTTGCTGATTTTCTAGGTGTGGCTTTTTTTTTTTTTTAACATAAAACTATACTGCAGTCGCAGTTTTGCATTTGTAACTGAAATTTGAATATTAATGTTCTTTTTAATGCTTTCGTACTTACAAAGACTTTTCCTGATTGGGGTCGCTGTCTCACATGGGAAGAAATAAGGTGAAATTTAAAAATACTCATTTAGCGACTTTCGTGGTATTATGTGAGCTCTAGGATTACCTGCGAGATTGTATGTGCATTACATTATTCCCATTTTGCAGATGGAAAAATACACTAGAGTCCCTCACGGAATTTGTAACAGCTGGGTGCTGACCGAGCTTGGGTGGCGGTAAAGGCCGCAGCTGGAGAGTGGATGTGGAATGGTGAGGTGGTGGCTCCTCTGACACCGCGGCTCTCTCCATCACACACCTTGAACGTAGAAATTGGATTCCGTGCTAAGAGATGTGGGTCCCTGAGCCCCGGCATGTTCCCCAAAATGCATGAGAAGCTGGCTTCCACGGGCACAGCCACCCCTCCCGGCTCCATATCAGTCATATATCCGATGCAAAAACAAATTTCTTAAAAGTTAAGGCCTAAAACAACAGTTAAATCCATCTTAATTTTATGATAAACCTAAAACTGCTCCAAAAAAGTCTTTAGAAACTCTCGATTGGAGAAGCCGCTCTGCGCAGTGAGAGCAAGGTGCAGACTCTCCAAACACCACCAGCCCCGCCACACACAGCCGCCCCATCGTCAGCGTCACTCGCTGGAGGGCACTTTTTTTTCAGAGACTGAACATACAACGACACCATCACGATCGCCCAAAGTTCATCGCTTCCCTTGGGGTTCGCTCTTGATGTCCTCGTACGTTCTACGGGTTGGGGACACATTCACAATGATATGTAGCCCTCATTATATCACAGAAAGTATCTTCACTGCCCTAAAACCCTCAGTAATCTGCCTGTTCATCTCCTCGGCCCCTGCAGCCACCGGTCTTTTTATCGTCCCCGTCGTTTTTTGCCCGTTTCGGAGTATTACGTAGTTGGACTCACAGTGTGTGGCCTTCTCTGATCGGCTTCTTTCACTGAGTGACGATACGCATTTACGTTTCCTCCACGTCTTTTCGTGGCTCGATAGCTCCTTTCTTTCTGGTGTCGAATGTTATTCCATGATCTGGGGTGGATGGGCCAGTTTATTTGTCTCTTCACCTACTGAAGGGCATCTTGATGCTTCTGAGTTTTCGCAAATATGAACAGAGCTGCTGTGAGTGTCCATGTGCAGGTTTTTGTGTGGACAGAAGATTTCAGTTCCTTTGGGTAAACACCAGGGAGCACAAGTGCCAGATCGTATGGTAAGAGTGTGTTTAGTTTTCTTAAGAAACTGCAAACCGTCCTCCAGAGTGTCTGCACTGTTCTCGTTCCCGCCAGCAACAGACGAGAGCTCCTCTTGCTCCGCACCCTGCCAGCATTCGGAGATGTGGGGGTTCTGAGGCCTGGCCGCTCTGACAGGCGCGGGGTGGCATCTCGGTGCTGCAATTTGCATCTCCCTGACGACATCTGGTGGAGCATCTTTCCCTGGGCTGCCTTGCCATCTGTCTATCTACTTTGATCGGGTGTCTGTTAAAGACTTTGCCCCGTTTTTTAATCGGGTTTTTTTCTCACTGTTGAGTTTTAAGGGTCCGTTTTATATCTGGACAATGGTCCTTTATCAGATGTGCCTTTTACAAGTATTTTCTTCCCATCTGTGGCTTGTCTTTCAATTCTCATGACACCATCTTTTGCAGAGTGGAAGTTTTTACCTGCATTTATTGATTTGTTTTTTTAGAGAGAGAGAAACAACAATCTGTTGTTCCATTTATTGGTGGACTTATTGGTTGATTCTTTTATGTGCTTGACCAGGGATCGAACATGCAAACTTGGTGTGTTGGGGCGATGCTCCAACAAACCAGGCTGCCTGGCCAGAGCCACAGGATTTCAATTTTAATAAAGTCCAGTTTATCAGTGATTTCTTTCATAGATCGTGACTTTGGTATTGGGTCTAAAATGTCATTACCATACCCAACGTCATTTGGGTTTTTTCCTACGTTTTCTTCTAGGAGTTTTATTAGTTTTGCATATTACCTTTAGGTCTGTGATTTATTTTGAGTTAATTTGTATGGACTGTAGAAGGTTTATGTCTGGATTCTTTTATTCTTTTTTTATACGTGAATGACTTGTTTTTTGAACGCCATCTGTTGAAGAGATGGTCTCTGCTACCCTGGAAGGCTTGAAGTGGGGTGGCTTCAGTCCTCCAGCTTTGTGCCTCCTTTAATACTGTGTTGCTGATTCTGGGCCCTGTGCCTCTCTCTGTAAACTCCGGAGTCCGTTTGTCAATATCCATAAAGTAACTTGCCGGGGTTTTGATTGGGATGGTACCAAATCTATATATTGAGTTGAGGAGAACTGACATCTTGATGATACTCAGTCTTCCTATCCAGGGATGTGGGCTACCCCTTCGTTTATTTAGTTCTTATTGATTTTACTGATTTTCATCATGGAGATTTATATATATATTGGTTAGCGTTATACCTAACCATTTCTTTATTAAGGATGCCACTGTAAAAGGTACTGTGTTTTTAATTTTAAGTTCCATTTGTTCATTGTTGGTATATAGGAAATCAATGGACCTTTGTATATTAACCTGTATCCTGCAATCTTGCTATAATCCCTTATTAGCTCCAAGAGGGTTTTTTTTTTTTAAATTTTTGTCAATTCAGATTTTTTACATGGGCAAACAAAGACAGCTTTGTGTCTTCCTTTCTGGTCAGTGTATCTTTTATTTCCTTTTCTTGCCTTACTTCTCAGCAAAGACTTGTAGCACGGTGTTGAAAAGGAAGGGTGAGAGGGGGAATCCTTGCATTGTACCTTAACTTGGTGGAAAAGTTTCGAGTTTCTTACCATTAAGTATGATGCCAGCCATAGAGGTTTTCGTTTATTTATTTTTTTGGTAGATAGTCTTCATCTTGAAGATGAAGAATAATGAAGAAAGATGAAGAAAGTTTCTCATTATTCCTCGCTTACTGAGAGTTTTCATCATGAATGATGAAGTTCGTCGAATGCTTTTTCTACATCTTTTGATAGCATCCTGTGATATTTCTGTCTTAGTCTGTTGATGTGATGGGTTGCAGTAACTGATTTTCGAATGTTGAACCAGCCTTGCATACCCGGGATAAATCCTGTTTGGTTACGGCATATAATTCTTTTCATACTTTTTGGATTAGATGTGCTAATGTTTCGTGGAGGGTTTCTGCGTCTGTGTTCATGAAGGATATTGGTCTCTAGTATTCTTTTCTTGTCATGCCTTCACCTGGTTTTGGTGGTAAGGAAATGTGGGCCTTGTAGAGTGAGTCAGGAGGAACTGTTCCTTCTGCCTCTATCCTCTGAAAGAGAAGTAGGGAATTGGAATAATTTCTAACTTATTTATTTAGTGGAATTCACCAGTGACCCCACCTGGGCCTGGCGATTTCTGATTTGGAAGGTTGTTATTGATTCAGTTTCTTTAATAGATACAGGCCTGATCAGATCACCTCTTTGTATAAGTTTTTGCAGATTGTGTCTTTCAAGAAATTGATTTTTGTTACCTCAGTTATCAAATTTGTGGTCATAGAGTCATTCGTTCCTTTATTATCCTTTTAATTTCCGTGTCATCTGTGGTGATTTCCTCTCCTGTATTTTGTATAACTGGCATCCTCTCTTTTTTCTTAGTTAGCCACCATAGAGGCTTATTGATTTTTTTTCAAAGAACCACATTTTGGTACTCTTGGTTTTCTCTATTGATTTCCTATATACAGTGTCATCGATTTTTGCTCTAATCCTTATTATTTATCCTGCTTGCTTTGGATTTCAGTTGGCCTTCCTTTTTAGCTTCCTGAGGCGGAACTGTAGAGTATTGGTTTGAGGTCTTTCTCCTAATATGCACATTCAGTGCTGCCATTTCCCTCTACGCGCTAGTTCCCCACATATAACAACTTTTGATGTGTTGTATTGCAGTTTCATTTAGTTCAAAAATATTTTAAAATTTCTGTTGAGATTTCTTCTGTGACCCACATGTTATTTAGAAGTGTGTTGTTTAAACTCTAAATATTTGGGGATTTTTCCAGGTAAATCTGTAATTCATTTCTAGTTCAATTCCATTTCTGTCTGGACATTGTATGATTTTTAGTCTTTTCAACCTGTTAAGGCATGTTTTACTATGGCCCAGACGCTGGTGTGTCTGGTGAGTTTCTATGTGAGCTCGGAAGGATGTCTGTCCCGTTGCTGTCAGACGCGCAGTATGTATGCACGTATCGTATCCGCTTGGTCGATGGTGCCGCTGAGGTCCACTGCGTCCTCCCTGAGTGTCTGCCTGATGGACCGGTCCATTTCTGACAGACGGTGTTGAAGTCACCAGCTGTGACAGCGGTTCATCTGCTTCTGTCTGGTTTTGTGTCGTGCGGGTGCTGTGTGAGGTGCGTCCACGCTGAGAACTGTTCTGTCTTTCTTTTGGAGCACAGACTCCTTTACCGTTACGTGGTGTCCTTCTTCATCCCTGGTAACTCTCCTTACTCTGAAGCCTCTCTGTCTGAAGCTGACTTAGCTACTCCTGCTCTCTTTCGATCAGTGTTACTGTGGTATATTTTTCTCCACCCACTTCTTTATAATCTATGTGTGTCTTCATATTTAAAGCTTCTGGTGGACAAGACATAGTTGGGTTTGCTCCCATAGTGTGGTTTGCTCCACTCTGACAATATCTGTCTTCTAATCGGTGCATTCCAGGGGTGTCAAATTCCTGCTCACCGGGGGCCACATCAGCCTCACGGCTGCCTTCAAAGGGCCAAATGTAATTTTTGGACTGGATAAATGTAACTGCTCCTCAACAGTTAAGCGAGAGCTCAGTGCTGTCGCTGGGTAGAAACAAGTGGAGGGCCGGACTCAGCCCACGGGCCTTGTGTTTGCCGCCTGTGCTTTAGATCGTTGACCAAGAGATATTGATATAGTTGGATTGATATCTACCGCATTTATTACTATTTTTATTTGTTGCCCTTGTTTTTTGTTTCTGTTTTTATCTTCCATGCTTCTTCTGCTCTTTGTGTCCAGCCCTTTTCATACAGTTATGTATAATAACTTTGATCTTTTCAAATTACATAAGTGATATTCATATACTGCAAAGTCATTCAAACAGTACAAGCATGTCAAAAGTAACAATTATTATTTAAAAAAACGGTGATCCCAGCCCAGAGGAGCCCCCTGCTCGAGGCTGAGCAAGCAGATGGGAGGGGTGGCGGGGTCAGAGGGCGTTGGGGTCAGGGCCCGGAGCCGGGCTGTGGGAAGGCCGCAGCATCAGGAGGACGAGAGCTGCCCAGCAGGGCCAGTGCCAGGAGAAGCACATGGGCAGGGTGGGGCGTGGAAGGGGCATCGAGCTGCTGAGAAGAAAAAGTTAATTGTTATCTCTATCATAAGGTCCACTTGGTAGGAACGGCATTATTTCCAGGGAGGGAACTTAAGGAGATATTTGATAAGCAGGTGCAGCTGAATGTGTGTGGTTAAAGTACAATCCAGTATTTATTTATTTGTCAGGGCTGTGTATAACTGGCTTCTGGCTTGGACAAGTTGTTTTGACCCTGATGCCCTGGGCTCATTCAGGCCACTTAACACTGTTTACCTTTCAGGGGGGTAATGTGCCCGATCCAGTGATCAAGTGCTGTTGTGAGCTCTGCAAATAGCGTGCAGTGTGGGTGAGCTGTCTGGGTGTTCTGCGTCATAGTGGTCAGCGTCTGTGGGGCCTGGCTGCTTTCTTCTGCCCCTCCAGTAGAAGAGAGAGGAACTTTGTGATTCAACTTGACGGAGAGTCCTTGAGGAAGGGAGGAGCTTAAAGCTACTGAGAGCCTTATATTAGTGTAGGTTCTTTAATTTGGGTGCCCGGCTGGCCCTAGGCAGGCACAGACACCGAAAGGCAGTGGCCTTGACCCTGCTAGGTGTTAGAATTGTTAAAAATCCAATTGCCCAGCTCATGCCAGGTCAGTCACATCGGGTGGGTCCACGCAGTGTTATGTTCTAAAGCTCCCCAGGAGATTGCAGTCTGGGCCCAAGGGTGGGAAGCAGTTCCGTAAAGGCGATGCTGCCTGGGCCTGACGTGCCTCCAGCCTTCTTGGCAGCGGGGGGCAGGGCCTATGGCAGCTCAGGTGCAGAGCCCTGGGAGGCACGGACCTGAATGTTATCGATGTGGTTACATTGTTTTCAGAGTTTCTGCGGTTCTGAAGTACTGCAAACATTTGTTCAAATGTCACTATATAAGTTTTTAAAATTATCATGGGAGGAGTACACAGTCAAAATGTTACACAGCAAAGTTTAGCATACTGAAAATAGCTAATGAGCTGCCTTCTCGATGGCTTTCAATAGAGAAATGAAGGCTGTGGCAGAATGTGTCAAGTGAGTCCACACGCCACTTTGTTCTGCTGCGGTGTCGCCCCCACCCCACTTTTTCAGTTTTCCCATTTCTACTGCTAGAGCTGAGATGGGGCTCGGTGGAGGTTTTGTCTGGGAGACGAGGTTCTGTGCACATAAGAGTTTAAAAGGCACAAGCCTTTCCTTGTGGGGTCTGTTTGAAAGTCCAGGGTTTTACATGTTAGATCAGCGTGCTTTGAGCATGGGGGCGGGATGTGGCTGAGAGCTGAGCCCACTGGACTGGAGTCCCCTGGGCTGCTCATGGGCTGGATCCACTTCAGCTAGGTTTACACCAGGGCGGCTGCGGGCTATGGTTCCATTTGGGAGGGGAGTGGGCTGCAGCCGTGGGTGGCCCAGAGAGGGTGTCATTGTCAAGAGGCCACTGGCCAAATCCTGTCCTCTGTGGATCCTGAGGTACAGAATGTTCCAGCCAGAAGGGGTCTCAGCTCTTCACTGAGGACAGTTATGGGCTAGGTAGGCCCTGTGCTGGGGGCTTTAAGGACGTCATCTTACTCAGTCTCTTCGATGACTCTGAGGCACACATTAGTATCCGTATCTGACAGAGGAGGAAATTGAGGCTCAGAGACATGAAGTGACTTATACAGGTCACAGCGAGTAAGGGACAAAGCCAGCATTGATTGGCATACTTGCTAGTCTGCTTCAGTGCCTTCTTAGAAATTACTTTAGAGATGAGGAGATCGAGGTCCTGGGGGGAAAGCATCCTGTCCAGGAGGACACAGCCAGTTCCAGTTCCCAGCATGGCTGCATCCAGACCTGGCCTGCCATCTCTCCACACTGCCGTGCCCAGCTGCTGCCCAGGGCGAGGCCAGCGGGCTGTCCCCTCCCGCCTTCTCAGGGGCTCAGGCAGAATCAGAGCTGTGCTGGCAGGGAATGCGAATTGAAACCCACATGTCTGCCCACCCCCACAACTCCTCCAGTCTGCTAGGAGACCGAGTTCAGAAGAACATGGGGAAGGCGGACAGAGGCCACCCTGGGGAAGCATTTCCCAGCTGGAAGGTGGGGCTGGTGGACGAACCAGAGCTGTGATCCCAAGGGCAGTCTCACTTTCTTGTCACCCACCTTCCCGCTCAGTGCCCTCTGCGGTCAGTGTGTGGGCATCTGGGCTGCAGCACCTGCAGCAGCTCAACTCTGTCCTGTTCACAGTGGGCAGAGGAAGTGTAAGGACCGCTCCTCTGCGAAGCATGCCGGGAGTTTCGACTTCTGAGAACAAGGGGGCAGCACCGAAGAAAGGGCCCCATCCCTCCCCTCAGCCCTGTGATCGAGAAAGCAGCGTTTGGCCTCAGCCAGATTGCAAGAAGGTTGCCTTGTTTGTTTCTGTCTGAATGTGTGGCATGGATTCAACTTTTCCTGCTCGTTTTAGTAAAAACCCTCATAAACAACATTAATAAGTAGTTCTAAAATGCCACATAAATGACAAAGAGAGGGACTAAACGACATTCCCAGAGGTCAACTGCTGAATAAGCAGAACCACATCCTTGCACAATCAGATTCCCATGTGCGTTGCCAGTTAGGGACAGCGCTTTACATGGAGTGTTCTAGTTAATATTCATAGACCACAGGACACCTCGGAAAGGGCCAGTAAGCTATTTGTGTGACTGTCGTGTCACGCAGATAGTGAGCCCTCTGAGGACTGCTGCCCGTTCCGCGTTTCGGTCTGAGCAGTGAGCGAGCCTTTGTGTGTGCGTGTCCCCACAGGTGCAGTGGCAGCTCAGCGTCACGTCGCCGTGCAGGAGGGGCCCTTGTACCGCACGGAGGGCTCCCATGTCACCATCTGGTGCAACGTGAGTGGCTTCCAGGGGCCTTCCGAGCAGAATTTCCAGTGGTCCATCTACCTGCCCTCGGCCCCCGAGCGCGAGGTCCAGATCGTCAGCACGGTGGACTCCTCTTTCCCCTACGCCATCTACACCCAGCGCGTGCGCAGCGGGAAGATCTACGTGGAGCGGGTGCAGGGGGACTCGGCCTTGCTGCACATCACCGACCTCCAGGCCCGGGACGCGGGGGAGTACGAGTGCTACACGCCCAACACCGATGAGCAGTACTTCGGGAGTTACAGCGCCAAGATGAGCCTCGTGGGTAAGGAGGCGGCTGTGTGCGTGCGGGCCGTGTCCCACCTGGGCGGTGCGGTCAGTCCAGGCTGTCAGAGACTGAGCGGCTCAGACAGCGGGCACTCGTTTCACACAGTGTGGATGCTGGGGGCCAGCCTGGTCAGCTCTGCTCTGGTGGGACCCCTCTTCCAGGCCTCGGACTGCCAACTCCTCACTGCCTCCTCCTGGGGTGGACGGGGCATGAGGGCGCTCTCTGAGGTCCCCGGGTCAGGGCGCTTGTCCCATTCATGGGGGGGCTGCACCCTCATGACCTGCTCACTCCCCATAGGCCTCCTCTGCAGATACCACCACCCGGAGACTGGGTTTCAACTTACAAATTTTGCGAGGGATATAAACATTCAGTCCGTAGCACTGAGTTACTTCTTTCAGAGTACAACTTTAAATGACTTAAAAAAAAAAAACCCTCGAAAACCTCCCCACATATTTCAGAGATCAGCCAGTAATGTAAATGAATCAGGTTTGTGTCCCTCTGTATACAATAATAGAAGGTTGTGGCTGAAGCTTAAAAAGATCTAAAGCAGATGTCTCGGATCTCAGAGGAGGCTGACTGGCCATCTAGCTGGTGGAAGGGGATGTGAGAATGTAGGGCAAGGCTGTCTGTGGTGGGAGATCTGGACAAATGATGAGGGTGACAAAGTGTGTGACGCCAGCTGGAAGAGAGGCGGGACGTCTTGGAAACGGGCCTTTGGGCTGGCTCTGAGGTGCCCGGGTGTTGCCAAATCAGGAAGTGAACGCAGCCACCGTCCCTGTCCAAACTGGGCATCCGGAGGTCCCGGCCCTGTGAGTACAGCCGCGTCCCGGCTGGCCCTGCGATCCCCGAGCAATGAAGGGATCTCAGTGGGAAGGGCCATCGCTGTTGGGTCATTCTTTTTTGCTGCCCAGGCCATAATGTCCAGGCTTGATTGTGACGGTGAAAGTGGACTCAGTGACCCTTCCTGTTGGTGAACACTGCCATTGCCCACTCCCTCTGCCTCTAGCTTCCTTGGTGACTTCTCCTTTCTCTGACAAGTCCGAACCCCAGCAGGAGGCCTGCACCCCATGTACAATGGGTTTGGTGAGAAAGCACACGCTGGCTGTGACTGGGGTGTCCTTATCAGTCGGGGGTGGGGTGTCAAGTCCTCAGGGGACATTCTGACTGAGGGACCACAGGGGACTCTTCACTTGCCTGAGTCGTCCCCATGGTGTGGCTTCCTTCTGGCGTAGACCACCTGGGCACATGCATGACGCAAAAACTGAACCCCTTAAAAAATCAAGGATGATGATGCTTCTCACTACCAAATTAATTAATTAATGTATGTATGTATGTATTTGTTAGGTACTTATTTACTTTTAAAAATATTTTACGTATTTATTTTTAGAGAGAAGGGAAGGGAAGGAGAAAGAGAGGGAGAGAAATATCAATGTGTGGTTGCCTCTCGTGTGTGCCCCACCAGGGACCTGGCCCACAGCCTAGGCATGTACCCTGACTGGGAATTGAACCGGCAACCCTTTGCTTTGCAGGCCTGTGCTCAGTCCACTGAGCTACACCAGCCAGGGGTGTACTTACTTATTTTTATTGTGCCTTTTTTTCCCATTACCATTTATCCCCCTCATATCCCTTCCCCTCCAAATGTTGTGTGTGTGTGTGTGTAAAACAGTGCAATGCATTGCTGAGGTCAGGGGGGAGGGGTGTGGAGATGGCTGGAAGGGAGGAAAGGATGAAGTTGTGCAGAAATATAAAACTCTCCAAGTTCCAGGGATGATTTCCATTTGAAGATCTTTCAGACGCCAATTTCAAGTATCCTGAAGCAATACCAGAATGAACAATAAAACCCAATTTCATCTAAAAGGGAATGCGTTTTACAAAGAATTTTCAGGGAGTTCACTTATTATGTACAATGAACTACAACCCACCTTTTGTCTGAGTGTTAATAGAATAATGAAGCAGGTAAGAGTAATTGCCCAAAACTTGCAATCAAAATCCAAATAGGAAGCTGCTGTTTCAGTGCCATCTGGGGTCATCCGCAGCCTCGCAGCGATGGTGGAAGGCTGCGTGGGGTCGGCTCTGACTCCTGACAGCCCTGTGGATGCGTGACGTCCACAGTGTCCTGTCTTCCACAGCCCTGCTCAGCTGCGGCCAGCTCGGGCCTCTGGCTTCTTTGACAGATCCGTCCATCTCATGCCTGGTCTTCCTCTCTTCCTGCTGCCTTCCGTTTTCCCAGCATTCTCATGGGGAGCCCACAGCAGGACAGCTTCCGGTCTGTCCCCGGGACGGCTCGGGCTCTGCGGCTTCCTTGTGACCGTGCGTGTGTCTGTGTTGCAGTGATCCCGGACTCCCTGCAGGCCACCGCCATGCCCCAGACCCTGCACAAAGTGGAGCAGGACCCTCTGGAGCTCACGTGCGAGGCGGCCACTGAGACGTTCCAGCACAGCCACCTGTCTGTGGCCTGGCTCCGGCAGCGAGGCAGTGAGAAGCCCGTGGAGGTCATTGGCCTGAGCCGCGACTTCACGCTTCACTCCAGCAGCGAGTATGCCCAGCGGCAGAGCCTGGGGGAGGTGCGGCTGGACAAGCTGGGGAGCAGCACCTTCCGCCTCACCGTCTTCCACCTGCAGCCTGCCGACCAGGGCGAGTTCTACTGCGAGGCCGCCGAGTGGATCCAGGATCCCGACGGCTCGTGGTACGCCATGACGCGCAAGCGTTCCGAGGGGACCGTGGTCACTGTGCAGCCCACAGGTCAGTCTCTCCTCCTCCACCTAGTGGCGAGGGTGGTCAGACACGGGAGGGTTTGCGGACATCTTCTTCAGTGGCCTCTGCAAGCACACTAGGGGTTCACGGGCAGCTGGAGGTGGTCTGGCTTCCTCCAGCCAGAGGAAGCTGAGGGAGGTATCAACCCCAGGGACCCTGACACCCACCGGCAAGCGAGTCTCAGAGGGGAGCTGCCCCGGCTGACCCTGGTGATAGTGGGGGGGCTCCGCAACCTGCACGGAGTCTGTGGCTCCTTTACCCTATGGGCAGTCTTACCCTTTCTTGAACGACAGGTTCGTTTTAAGCCTTGGGAGACGTCACAGGAACTGTTGTATCTTCCGACTGGGCTCCCGTTAGCCTGTGCCTGCCCGCTCTGTGGGCATCGCCTGCCTCCGGTAGCAACCCTGTCTCCAGAACTTTTGAGAGCAGGAGCCTTCCAGCATAGGCATGGAATCCTGAGCTAGAGAAATTTTGGCATAAATGGTTATTTTTTGCATTATTTTGTTGGTGGTGTTTTAGGGTTTCCCCAGTGCTTTGTCACGTGTTCCCAGTTCTTCAGAGGTTCTGGGAAGGAAGTCGGTGGCGGGGAGGTGCTGTGCTCGGGGGCCTGATGGGGGGCCCCTGGAGGAGTCGCAGGGCGTGTTGCCAGGCCAGGCCCGAGAGCCCTGCGTGCCACCGTCCCTGTCTTCTCAAGGGAAAGACCTAGAACGGGGACTGCCTGAGGGCTGGGTGCGGGTGGTGGCTGCACCTCGAGCTGAGATCCCCCTGCCTCTCCTATTATTCCCCTCCCCCAGCCTCTCCCTGAGTCCCACTGAGCTTTCTATCAGAGCTGAGAGCTGCTGCTGGCGCCTCGGCACTGGGGGCAGGCTCTCATGGGCCTGGGGTCGCCTGGTTTTGGTTGAGGGTGGTCATTGTGCCATTAACTCGGTGTCGAGAGCGGCCCGAAGAGCCTTTCCTGTGTCTGCTGACCCCTGGTGAGTGGAGTGTGGTTTATGGGAGCAGCGGGTGCAGGTGGGGCCCTGGGTAGCACCCGTTTCCTGACCTCCCTCTCCCGTTTGCTGTGGTGAGTGGCCTGGGTCTGGACAGAGCTCTGCCGCCATCCTGGATCAGGGCTTCCGACTTACCTGCCGGTGCAGCTTCCCGGGCCTGCCCAGCACAGAGTCCTGAGTCAGGCTGTGGGCCGGGGCCTGGGAGGCTGGGTTCCCAGCACACTCCCCAGGTGAGTTTGCATGGTCTCTCTTCTGTCAGGCAGAGCTCTGGGGGCAGTAGGGCAGCCGTGATTCTCTGGACGTCAAGTGGGTGTGAGGGCTTTTGTGAGAAGGGTTGGGCTCCTCAGGAGGGAGCACTTTCTCTCTTCTATAGGACCCAAGCTTTTAGCAGCTTCTGGATCTTCCAATACTAAGAAATCTACAGAAGGCACTTCATTTCATGTTTATCTTTTCCCTCCTTGGATGGTTTTAATATGAGCTTCAAAAGTCTGGACCAAATTTTGAGTCTTAATGCTTTTAAATTAGATTGCATCAGCTAATCTCCTTTATTTTAATCTTACCAATTTGGAATTAGGAGTTTTTAAATTTGCCCAGCAAACGTATCCAGACTAAGCCAGCCAAGGGAAAGCTGGATGGAATAGAAGTTGACGACTTCCCTCTGGGTCCCTGTGCCGGTCCGGCTCCGAGCTCGCAGCCGCCGCGCGGCCTTCTCACGGCGCATCCCAGCCCCTGCTGGGCCCCTGCAGCACTGGAGCTGCGGCGGCAGCGCTGGGGGTCCAAAGACGATTCGCACTTGGTCGCTGCACCTGGGGAGCTCGCGGGCGGCAAAGCCGGTGGCCCGGTGGGGTGTGCTGAGTGCCATGCTAGGGTCCTGTGTAGCGGCTCTGGGAAGGCCGTGACTGTGAAGTGCCCCCACCGCAGCAAGTTCCCCTGGACGGTGCAGTTGCCATGGCACACCCAGGAAATCCAACACGTTCGGTGCCTTGAGCTGAGTCTGGAGGCCTGAAAAGGGAGCAGGACGAAAGCACGAGGCTGCTGGGTGTGTGGCAGGCAGGGAGAAGTGGAGTCCCGGCTGTGGGGGATCAGTGGGGAACGGAGAGGTAGCCGGAAGCCCCGTGTGCTATAATGTGCACCTTGGCCTTGACTCTGTGGACCAGGTACTTTCAAGCTGTTCTTCTTGGAAGCTTAGAACCCACTTAGAGATCTAAGGGCAGGCGTGGGGCACCCCTCGGTGCGATCCCTCCTTGATTCAACCAAGAGCTTTCTATATTGGGCACAAAAGATTTTGTATGAAAAAAGGAAGCCCCGACCCAAGAACGATGGTCCCTGTGGTGCGGGAGAGGGACTTAGCACAGGGTCCCCGTGGCTGCCCCTCCGCTCTCTCCCCAGAGCCGCAAACCCCAGTCTCCCCGTACAGGACTCCAGTCTGCTCCGCCCCCTCTGCCGGAGCCCGGGGCCCCTGGACCAGGCACTCTAGAATCCACACTCATGTCCACTCCTGCCTTTCACCAGTATGAGCTCCAGTGCTTCTCTGGAGGAGGTCAGCTGACATGTGACAGGTCGTGAGGACACTTGGGCAATGGGTGGGGAGAGTCTTGAGCTGAGGACCTGGAGCCTCCGGCCAACAGCCACAGGAGTGTGCGAGGAGGGTCCTTCAGCCACAGCCAAGTGTTCGGGTGGTTGTGACCTCGCCTGGCACCATTGACTGGTTCTGTTGTACCCAGGGTATGGGTGTTGCTTGGGGGTGTTGGTTGGAAGCAAGCCCACTGTGCTCATAGAGGCAATTCTCAGTGCAATGTGAATTGTTTTAACGTCTAGACAAGAGGAGGGCGTGTTGGGAGAATAAAAATATAGTAAGTCAACCGAAGACTTTGCAGCACTGGACACCAAAGGTGTTCCAGGATGAGAAACTCAAAGATAACGGCACCTTATTAGAGTAAAAGAGAGGTCAGCAAACCGTGGCTTGTGCCTTGACAGCCCGTGTTGTTTGTTTTGTTTTTTAATAAACTGCGAATATCATGATATTAAAAAAAAAAAAGGCAGTCCCCCTACAAGTACAGTTTGCAAACCGCTGCTGCAGGCACCTGGGGGCAGAGGGATGTAGGCGTCACTCAGGGTGCGACCAGTCGAGTCTGGGTGTGAAAGTAAAACATGGAGGCCACCTAGAGGTTGGTTAGACAGGTTGGATCTGAGTCGAGAGGCCGGGTAAGGGAGAGCCAGCGAGAGCGGGGCTGGGTGAGTACCAGTGGCCTGGAAGGGAGGCAGTGAGTGGGTGCTGGAGGCGAAAGGATGGGGGCGCCGTGGAAGGGGGACTGTCTGGGTGCCCAGGCTGGGCCTCAGGGTGAGTCCGCGAGCTGTAAGGAGGAGATGCAGAGTCCTGCTCCAGACGCTCTGCTTCCCCGGGAGTGGCAGCGCTGGCTGTCTTTTTTTTTTTTTTTCCTGTAAATGTTAGCCAAGGAGTCCTTCCTGCAAGGACTCTTCTTACAGTCACTCCATATGTGAAACACCCAGCGTGTCGTCGGACACGGAGCTCAGTTAGATTTGAACTTGGGAGTGATGAGGTCCCAGGATACCAGCCGCAGGACAAAGTGCTCAGGGGAGCAGGTCCCCGTGAGAGGGGGACGCCAAGTGGTCTGGCAAGAAGGGAAGCAGGAGGGAAGGGTCGGGTCTGGAGGCTGAGACCCGCTGGAGAAAAGCCTTTGGTTGTGATGGGAGTGGAGGGGGTCACTGGTGTATCTGCTAGGTCAGTGAGATGTGGGAAAGGGGCCAGAAGGCAGTTTCAGTGAGCCGGGGCGTGAGGGGGTATTGGAGAAAGTGCCGATCGGTTTCTGGAGGTTTAATGCCCTGGGTACCAGCAAGGGCAGATGGCTACGCAGAAAGGAGGCTGGGGCACTGTCCAGCTCGTTTCTGCAGCCTGGGACCCTAAGGACTGCACGGGCAGGGTGGGGAGGGGCGTGCTGCAGGAGATGAGAGTCTCGGCTGGCTGCTGGAGGAAAGCCAGAGCAGCCAGCTCAGGAAGTGGAGAGGGCTGTTCTGACCGTGTGTTTGCGTGTCATCAGTGGCATTTATGCGGATGGGGTGCTTTTTTGTCATTGGTGTGGAGACATACGTTATCACGCTTCAGCCGACCAGAGAGCCAGTGTCTGGCAGACGGCACGGGCACAGGCCCTCGCAGGTGTGCCCGTCTCCACAGAGGGTGACAGAAGAGCCTGCCTCTGCCTGCCCGTGTCTCTCAGGGCTGGTCTCTGGGAAAGGGAAGCTGAGGCGGCAGCTGCCACATTGCAGTCAGCCTTTGGAGTTGTTGAGTGGTTTGTGCTCGACGGTTTGGGGAATGAAGTTAGTTAATTCACGGGGAAAAAATAGGTGTTTGGGGCAAGACATGGCCCAGGTGGGAGGGGAGGAGATGGAGAGAGAACGAGGGACAGAGCTGGGCTGAGGTTGGGGAAGAGGAATGGGGGAGTAGGATCTCTGTTTGCGTGCAGAGTGCACTGGGTAGGGGCGCATGCGGGGCAGGGTGTGAGGTGGTGGGAGAGGCTCAGGCATGCCGGAGGAGGGACAGTCTTCGAGGTTGGAGTCTGCAGAAGGTTCGGACGTCCCTTTGAAGTGACACCCCCTCCATGTCCTCCTCAGATGAGCAGAGCTGGAGGGAGGAGGGACTTGGGCAGTGGTTACAGCTGCGGCCGCCCCTGCCCGCATTTCTCTGGTTCTGTTTGCTAGAACAGAGTGTTTTCTCCAGCCCTTGACTCCTCTGTCTCCCCCCACCCCCCCCCACGGGTGCCTGTGAGACAGGAGAACTGTCCCATGGGAGTGACGGTCACCGTGCTCCAGTGCACAGGGGGGGGAGGGGGGGAGGGGACACATGGGGGGGGGACGCTCTTCATCGATGGCCCCTCCCGCCACTTCACACAGCAGCTCTTCGTAGGGGCGTGGCTTCGCTGGCCGTTTCAGGGTGTTCTGGCTTTCATTGCAAACAGGTACTTTCAACTGCACCTTAGGGATTGGCAGGGGGTGACCAGTGGAGAGCATTCGTTTTCACCTTTCCTGTGTGACTTTGTTAGCATTGGTCTTACCTGTATCTTATTCCAGTATTCACATGGGGATGAAGAATGTACTCCAATGTAGTAGTTTTTCAGTTTGTTAGGACTGGGGGGTCAGCACCTGGCACCTGGGGGTCAGACAGCATACTTCGGTCTCACACATCCCAGTGAGGTAAGTCCTGCAGTATCTGCTGAGAATGCGTGTAGTCATGTTGCTTAGTGGAGTTCTGGGTGTGGAGGTCAAGGCTAGACCTCTGCGCTCTGCCACGTAGGTGATATGCGGACTTCCTTATCAACTTTTGGGGGTCAAATCTAGGGCAGTGTAGGCTGCAGACGGAGCCCGTTGGTCTTGACCCAGACAGCAGGGCCTTCAGACTGTCTGGGTCTGGCTACCTTGAGTTTCCTCTGTGGTGTTCAAGGGTGTCTCCGACCACCTGGGTGAGAGCTGGGTTTTTGTCTCTCAGGTCCAGTGTGGTGGTGTGTCCCCATGGTCGGCACTGGAAAGAAGGTGCGGGTGGTGGGACTGGGCTGAGGCCCTCTGGGGAGCGGGGTCCTCACCACCCTGACGCACGGTTCTGTGGTTGTTTCAGACAAGGAGTTCACCGTGCGGCTGGAGACGGAGAAGCGCCTGTACACCACGGGGGAGCCCGCGGAGTTCAGGTGCGTCCTGGAGGCTCAGAGCATCCCCGACCGGTACTTCGCCGTCTCCTGGGCCTTCAACAGCTCGCTCATCGCCAGCATGGGGCCCAACGCCGTGCCTGTCCTCAACAACGAGTTCGCCCATCGGGAGGCCAGGGGACAGCTGAAGGTGGCCAAGGAGAGCGACAGTGTCTTCGTGCTGAAGATCTACCACCTGCGCCAGGAAGACAGCGGGAAGTACAACTGCCGCGTGACGGAGAGAGAGAAAACGGTCACCGGGGAATTCATCGACAAGGAGAGCAAGCGTCCCAAGAACATCCCCATCATAGTGCTCCCCATCAGTAAGTGGAGAGATGCCCCGCCTCGTCACCTCCTGCACCGGCTGGTCCCCTAGCGGGCTTCCCTGGGGGCGGTCGGGGAGAGGAGAACTGTGCTGGAGGGCAGGGCAGGGCAGGTGGAACTCTAGGGTTCCAGCTGGCAGAGAAGCCCAGTTAACCGCTCCCCTTCTCCAGCTCACCTGCCCGCCCTTGGCAAGCCCCCAGGAGGGCGGAGCACCAGGGCTGTGTTTGCCCCTGGAGTGGGCGCCGTAGACCCCAGCACTGGCAGCCTCAGCCCAGCTGGGAGGAATGCAGGACAGCTGTTTGCTCCTTTGTGGGAATTAAGTCCCACCTTCTTCAGAAGAAGTGGGGAGATGCTGGTCTTGACCTCTTACGTAAGAGGGTGGGCCTTTTATGGGAGCGTTTGAAATCATAAAGCTCATTATTCAGAAGGGTTTGCTATCTGGGATTTGAGGGTAGAAGGGTTGGCA
Organism: Tonatia bakeri; assembly: GCA_004024845.1. Classification (NCBI taxonomy): domain Eukaryota; kingdom Metazoa; phylum Chordata; class Mammalia; order Chiroptera; family Phyllostomidae; genus Tonatia; species Tonatia bakeri. Next base: position 68,247 of record PVIA01007468.1, read on the forward strand.
TTTCCCTCACTGTTTCTTCTCTATCAAAATTGTGTTTTTAGGAGTCAGTGGCTGGGGTGTCTCATGTCTTCCGGCGGCGCAGACTTTTATAGCCGTGCTGGCTTCCCAGGCTGCTTAGGTGGGCTCTCTGCCCCTGTGGAAGCTGGCGTTGTCTGGGTGGGTCATGGTCACGGCCAGGGCTGGGCCTTGGGGACTGACGACCTGTGTCTGCCTGTGTTTAATCATCCATAGAACCAGGATGTCCTCATTAATATCTCATTTCTCTCACAGTTCTATTTTTGGTAAAAGGAGAATTTAAAGCCTTACAGTGCTCTGATTTCAAACAAGATGGAGAAGTTTTCAAACTAACCATTAACCTTCCTCAGCTACTCAAACTGTTCTTTCTCTTACTGTTGCCGCGATTCCCTTTTTCATTTTTATTTACACTCTTAACGTTTTTAATATAGTCCTCTTCACGTATGAAGAGAAAAAAAACACAGGGTTCTTGCCACTCTTTTTTCCTTTTTCCACCAATAGGATTACTTTCTGTTCATGCTTTTTTCTTTTAAATCACACACACACACAAATCACATATACACACACCTAATTATCTTGAAATTCTTTTGTTACTAGACTTTTTCCCCCTGCAATGCCTAGCATGGTGCTTTGCATAGGGTAGGTGCTTGCTGAATATTTGCAGAATGGAAATTGTGGAATTGAATGCCCACTCTCTTTAATATTTTCCTGTTGGTCAGTGCTTGCTTTAACCAGGGACTCTCTGCTTTAAACTTGCAACTAATTCCTCGGTGTTTTGTAAGGATCCAGTGAAGGGCAGCCACACTGTGTACTTCCTATATCTTTTGTGCTAAGAGATTTCCCCCAGCCCCTTCCAAGAACGTGTTTGATGATCTGTGGCCTGCTATATTGCTTTTCCAGCAGATGACTGGGTAGTTAAAGTCCCCCAGAACCACCAGATCCTGCCCCAAGGCCACTTGGGTAAGTCTACCAAAGAACACAATCACATCGGTAATGGTGCTAATACCTTCGATTTTAATGGCGCTTTTCTTCCTGAGAGCCCAAAGTGCTCCTGCATCTATCATCCCCTTCTCCCACCCCCCAAGTCCCCGTAGAGGCCAATATCATATCCGTCCTGTGAAGGAAGAAGCCAGAGCACCGTCCGGAGACGTGGCTGAGCCAGTTCCGTTAGCGGTCGAGCTTGCGCTGCATCAGAAATGTTTGCTTCTAACTCCACACCCGCTGCTCTGCGCTTAGCCTGTGCCACACCCCCACCTCCCGATCTGAGAGCTCCTCCGTGGACACGCACTCAGAGTCTCGTTAGTTCTCTCCTGGCTTGCTCCTAACCCAGGGTGTTGCAAATTGTCCGCTGCCTCTCCTCAGGCCCGGAACACTTGTAAATATCTCACTGGGCCACGTCTGCATTTGCCTTTGCCTGGGCTGCCGGAAGGGTTTGTTTTCTCACAGTCCCACGTTCTGATGGTGCCGTTTTCCAGGCTTCTAGAGCGACAGAGCACCAAACAGCAGCCCCCCCAATAACAAGCCAGGGCTTACACAAGAGTCCACTGGCTGACAGTAGGGGACGACGGGAGTGACACCCTGGAGGTCCTTCTTCTGATTAAGGCCAGCGAAGGATTTGTTACCTTTTTAATTCCTCACTTGGAATTGGTAACACTGGGGATGAGTCTTTAATTTCAAGAGGAATATTGTTACCATTAATGATGAGATGAAAAACAATGACCTCATCTAATACCCTCAGTGCTGTGTCCCTGCGAAGTAGGAACCATTAGTATCAATCTTCACTTTGCACATGACACTTTAAAGCTTGGCTGGGGTTAGGTGGGAACCCACGATCCTAGAGCCCAGGCTGTCTCCAAACCCTCGTTTTTCGCTGCTGGTGCTGTCGATGCCAGCTCACCAGGAGCCTAATCGCCTCCGCGAACCCTCGTGGTGTGGCTCCGGAGGTTGCCCTCCTGGGAACATTCACCTTGTGTAGACGTTTTTGTTTTTTTTTTGTTTGTTCGTTTTTGCCTGATTGTAAAAGGAGCCAATCCAGACTGAGGAGCCAGTGTACTCACCCAAACCAGGATGCATGCAGGGCCCAGTGTTAATCTGTGCCTGTTTCTGCCCGTGGGGGGACACGGGGAGAAGACCGAGTCCAGTGCACGGTCACGGTGTGGGCGTGTCTCCCCGCAGTAGTCCAGTGTGCCTCCGAGTCGGGACTCTTTCACTGACTGAGTCCACGCTATTGTGTCTGCTGCATGTGGGTGGTGCCCAGACAATTGGAGCCCCATGAGTTACGGTATTTTGGGTTCTTTTGTACTTATTACAGCTTTTTGAACTTAAAATACATAACTTTACACAACGTTGTACTCATGATTGAGATAGATTAGAATATCCATGATGTTTATAGAAGCAAAAGAGTTATTGGCAATGGTAAAATCAGCCATGATCGTGGTGACCAATTTTTGAGAACTCAGTATGTTCTAGGTGATTTGTATACATGTCTCATTTATTTTTTTAAACTTTAAAAAAACTACATGGGATAAATAACACTCCCCCCAGTTTATGAACAAAGGCATGTAGAGATTAAATAATTGGATTGAGTGAGTTCACACAGCGAAGTGGGCAGCAGAGGAGTGAAGGCAGTGGAATCCTTACCCCAACTGCTGATTGGCCCAGTGTTTCCCTGTGAAACTAGACCGTTTATGCCCGACAGTCCTCCCCCCAGCACACGACACTTCCAAATACTTCCTGTCCTTTGTTTTCTACTCCCTCCCATTGTCCCAAAGGGCTCAAGCGGCACACTCTGGATGTCAGCCTTTATTTGACGGCTGTAACACTGAGTGGTGGGAGTGGAATTTTTTAGTGATTTAACTTAACACAAATCCAAATTGGAAACCCTCGAACCCCACTGAACGGATCGCCTGATGCATTACTCGCTCTGTGCCCTCGGCACAGCGGCGCCGTGTCACATCACTCGGGCTCTGATCCGGCCCCGGGTCTCAGATGCTCAGCGTCCTTGCCCTCTGCGCCTGGCACAGGGCCTCCTGGGTTATCAGAGCCAGGCTCAGTGGGGCAGTGCCCAGAACTCGCAGAACAACCCTGGCCAGGGTCAGCGCCTCCTCCACCAAGGCTCACTGCACCTGAGGATGGCGTTGGCCCGCGTCCCCCTTTTACCTTCTGTGTCAGCGGGGAGGGCACTGTCCAGACCCGATGGCCCCAGTATGTGCTCTCTCCCTGTCTCCAGAGAGCAGCATCTCCGTGGAGGTGGCCAGCAACGCCAGCGTCGTCCTCGAGGGCGAGAACCTGCGCTTCTCCTGCAGCGTCCGCACGGCGGGCAGGCCTCAGGGCCGCTTCTCTGTCATCTGGCAGCTGGTGGACAGGCTGAACCGGCGCAGCAACATCATGTGGCTGGACCGCGACGGCACCATGCAGCCGGGCGCCTCCTACTGGGAGCGCAGCAGCTTCGGGGGCGTCCAGATGGAGCAGGTGCAGCCCAACTCCTTCAGCCTGGGCATCTTCAACAGCAGGAAGGAGGACGAGGGCCAGTACGAATGCCATGTGACCGAGTGGGTGCGGGCAGTGGATGGCGAGTGGCAGGTCGTGGGGGAGCGTCGGGCCAGCACCCCCATCTCCATCACGGCTCTCGGTAAGTAAATGTCCAGATCTTTCACTGGGACCGCTGGGGAGGCTGCTCCCATGTCAAGAACCTCACCCTGACTTTTGTCACTAAGAGTCCTTCCAGGAAATAGAGGTATCTTCAAAGGGTTTACTGGAAGGAACGCTCTATGGAGGTGCAGGCAAGGTTGAAGAAACCAGCAAGGCATGGCAAGGCCCCTGGGGCCCATGACATTGGGAGCTATTAGCACTTGTGGGTGGGTCTGGGGGGTGGGAGTGAAGTTATAAGAAGTCTGGCCAGAGGAGCGAGGCCACTCAGCTGGAATGGCAGCCCCGGATAGTGGAAAGTGGCCGTCTTCACACCGGCCTGAAGGGCAGGAAGAAAGCCACGAAGCTGTTCTCTCCTGCCCCCGGGCTCTCCTGCCTGCTGCCTGGGGATGAGCCCTCTTGAGAAGCTCAGAGCAGGGCAGGAAAGGGTAGAGAATCAGCTGTAGCCATTGACTTAGTGTTTCCCATGTTCCCGGCTGAGTCTGAGCACCTAGCCGAGAGGTAGGCCTTTCACTTGACAGGAGACTGAGTGAGGCCGATCAGCTTACCTGCTCGGGGCTGCAGCTTTTAAGCGACAGACCTACGGCGCGGACCCAGGAATCAGCGATCTGTCTTAATTTTTTTTCCAAGCTCGTGTTTTGTTCCCCTTCTCTCTAAGGCCCCTCCTTAAGAAAGCTATCTCCTCGTTAGCAGGAAATTAAAGGATACCTTGAGATTTGCTAAAACCAAAGAATATTAGATTTGTTTCTCAGGGAGGGGGGGCACTTAAAGAGGCTTCTATCACTTTATCTGCCTAATGCAATCAGTGTGTCACATTCTAAAAGGTAGCCTGCTCCTCTGCTGGGAAGGTAACTTGTGCTGTTGGCCTTCTGTTCATCAGGAGACTCTGACGTCACTTGTCCTCGTGACTTTGTGACCCCTCCCTGAGACCACGTTACCTCCTTCCCCAAGGGTGGGCTGCTGGTGCTGTTGAACATGCCGCAGCCCTGAGTGGTTCTGCCCCCCACAGAGACCTCCATTGCCATAAGAACCCCAGCCTAGAATGGCGTTTACCTTCTAAAAGCTTAATCCCAAAGACGGACCAGTTTGCTGCAGTAATCACACAGTTCAGATTTCTGTCTCCAGAAACCACCTAGTGTGGAGTTTCCTGACCAGCTCGGTCCCTGGTCTGCACTCAGCACCTGCGTGCTCCCATGTACATGGAACCTGGGAGGAAAGGAGTAGTTTCCCACCCCGTGTGGTTAGGGATTTCTGAGGAGTGGTTAGAGGTAGTTGGGACTGTTTCTCAAGAAGTGATTTTACAGTTTCAGGTTATCCCCTGAATTTTTTTATATTCAACACATAGTTCCCACAGCCAGGGGCTCTGACCTGGAATCCCGGGGGCTGGTTCTGCTCCCCTGGTGCCCCCCACCATGGGGCACTTCTGGCTAGAGCCATAACCATAGCAGCCAAGGGTGTGGAACAGGGGAAAGTAGGAGGGCACCCCGGAGTGAGGTGACCTTTCAGACTAAAGTCAACAGCAGCACACAGGTCTTCATATTGGTACAACTGAGAAATGGATCCCCTCTCCACAGGGAGGTGACAGGGACTGGCGCCCAGGGGAGGTATTGGGTAGGTACAGTCTCCAGCTGCACCTGGGACGTATGCCTGCTCAGTTAGGACAACTCGGGTGCTCCGTGAGCTGTGACTGTGCCATGTGCCGGGCCGGGCCAGGACAGTCAGCTGTGCAGAGACGCCCCCTGCCCTCCGTGCATCGAGGCTGAGAACGCCTGGCAGGGGCCCTGTGCCCCGCCGTCCTCAGGCAGCGCGTTCTGCACTCAGGTGCACGAGGGACCATCCCACCGTTTCCTGTTGAGGGTGGGCCTCTGTATGTTCTCTTTTTAAAAGCTAGGAAACGTAAGGATAGCTGGTGAAATCTGAATGGACGACCCAGAGCCTCGAGCAAGTCATGCCTCCCTGTTTGCCGACTTAGCCTCCCCGCGGAAAGCCATGGGTTCCTTCCGTCTGTAGTCCTTGAGCTCCAGAGTTTAAAGTCCTTTCCTTTATGGCTCTGCGCTTAATGAAATACATGTATTTTTTAAATGTCATTTATATTCTGTGTCAGGCACTATCCCAAATCTTTTACAGTTTCGGACTCCTTTCATCTTTGCATGGACCCATTTTACAGATAGGGGAATGGAGGCAGAGAGAAGTTAAGTAACCTGTGCAGTGCCACACAGCTAGGAAGTGTCAGAATTGGGCATCTGGCTCCAAGGTCTATGCCTTTAACCCCTCTCATGCTTCCCATGGGACACGCAGCCTAATGAGGTCCTGGAATCAGCAGGTCTTTAGCCCGATACTGCTGTTGTCACGGGCAGCTTGACCCTGGGCAACTTATGTAACCTCCCTGTGCCTGGGTGTCCTCACCTGTGAAAAGGGGTGATTAGACTATCTGTCCTCCAGGTCATTCTGAGGATACAGTGCAGTGTGGGGAGGTAGAGCAGTTGGCACCGTGCCTGGCACAACGATAGTGCCCAGTTAATAGTGACCGCTCAGGTGTAGGGTCATAACCACTGTGTGCATGTGAAGGCGTAGTTCAAGGCTGGAGGGGTTGGGGTCACCCATACTGAGGACCAGGCTATTTCTCATTTTGTAGGGAACATGGAGAGGCTCAGCCTGCCCAGATCCCCACCTGCTGGAGAGCTCTGCCTCCTGCTAGGGACCCCTCACTGCCCCTTCTCCTTGGATTGCACAAGGAAAGTGGAAAGGGACCAGTGACCCAGCCTGTGCTGCCCGGCCTGGGAACACGGGACACCCCCTCCACCTGTCCTGGCCGCCTTCTCCAGAGCTGATGCACCAGCGGGCCAGGCAGAGGAGGCCTTGGATTCAGAGTGATGCGGTCATTTTGCAGGGGATGAAGAGAATAATTTTGGGGCTCTTTTGTCCTGCATTAGCCCGGAATCCTGAGATTTCTAGGAGCGGCCCTACCAAAGGGACTGAGGGACTGCAAATTGAGATAGGTCCTCCAGCTTCCGAACCTAAACAGCCATTGCGAGACCATCGTGAGACTATCGGGAGAATTCCATCAGGGGGGCTTGGCAGTGCTGCTCAGGGAGAGTTGCCCCAGCCTCCTTCTGTGGGGTCTTGGGAATGGTGGGTGCGTGCCACCACGTGATAGCTCACGTGATACTGGCCTGGGTGCCAGAATGGACCCCTGAGCCTTTGCTCTGCCCCGCCAGCTCTTGCCAGGAGCCCCATCGCCACGTCACACTGCCCTGAGAAAGCCAAGTGACTCCTCTGGCTTGAGCCCCTCTGCTCTCTCTCCAGAAACGGGCTTTGCGGTCACAGCCATCTCCCGCACGCCGGGGGTGACCTATAGTGACTCCTTCGACCTGCAGTGCATCATCAAACCCCATTACCCAGCCCGAGTGCCCGTGTCGGTGACCTGGCGGTTCCAGCCAGTGGGCACCATCGAGTTCCATGACCTGGTCACCTTCACCCGGGACGGAGGGGTCCAGTGGGGGGACAGGTCCTCCAGCTTCCGAACACGAACGGCCATCGAGAAGGCCGAGTCCAGCAACAACGTCCGCCTGAGCATCAGCCGAGCCAGCGACACGGAGGCGGGCAAGTACCAGTGTGTGGCGGAGCTGTGGCGGCAGAACTACAACAGCTCCTGGACACGGCTGGCCGAGAGGACCTCCAACCTGCTGGAGATCAGGGTGCTGCAGCCAGGTGAGAGGCCCGGGCCCACGCTTGCGCCAGGCAAGCGACACCAGGGAGGGAGCGGCATGCACGCACGCATGCACTGAGCACTCGGTGTGGCTGCTGCGACTTCTGACATCAGATGCAAAGAAATTTCAAACTTGTGGGAAGTTGAAAGAACCGTTTCCCCTTTTCTTCATGGCCAGTTGCTAATGTCTTACATTTGTTTTCTGTGGGTACTTTGTCACTGTTGTTTTGGAGGCATCTGAGGACATGATGACATTGGGACACTCCCTTCTGAACACCTGAGCGCACATGTCCTGAGAACAAGGCCACTTACGATTGTAGGGTGTTACTGACATTTTCCTAATTGTCCCAAATGCCTCGTTTCGTCTCTTTCCTTTCCAAACAAGTCCAGTCTGTCTGCTCAGATTTCTTTGACCTAGAGCAGCCCCCTGGCTGGGCGTGTGTTCTAAGGCACTGGCATTTAGGAAAGTGTCCAGACTGACTGTTTTGCAAGAAGCTCTGTCTCAGGGTCATCTCCCGTAATCCTTGCAATACTGATGCGAACAAGGTACCTTTGTCCTCAGTGTGCAGGCAGGAGCCTTGGAGTGGAGAGGGAAGAGGGACATTACTGAGTCCCCTAACTTGGTCCCCTACTGAGGATCTGCTTTGTGCTAGGTGCCCAGGGTGGTTATTTCATTAGAATTTTGCTGTCACCCAGGGAAGACCGACTGGCACAGCGTCACGAAGCCAATGCGTGGTGGAGCTAGGGTTCGAGCCCTTGCTGCCTTTCCCACGCTGGTTTCCTGACCAGGCCCTGTCCTCGTGTGCTGGTTCTGAGCTTCCTTCTCCCGTGGGGCGGAGTCTCCCTGACAGCAGGTGGTGAGGAGACACTAACTTGGGGAGTCCAATAGGGGGGTGGCTTCTGCAAATACTCTCACCTTCTGCAGGCCCTTCCCTTAACATGGGAGCGGGCAGGTGCATGCCACCGCCATGGTTTCCTCAGGTCTGCCGCCTGTCTGGCTGCTCGGTTGGGAGCTAGGCAAGTGGGGGTGCCCAGGCCTTGGTCCTGCCCCCCGGCCCTGGAACAGGAGAGTGCAGGCGTCCACCCACTCGGTGAATGGAGGGGGCTGGACAGAAGGTGACTTTGCGAAGAGTTTTTCCTGACTCTCTGACACACCCACTTTGTGAAGGTTTCAGGACCTTGCGAAAAGGTGTTTTCTTTACGCTGTCAGCCATGGTTAGCGTCCAGCCCAACTTCAGGCGGTGGCAGTGTTGTTGTCAGCAATGCCAGGGTGGAGGATGGCCGTGTCCAAGTCTACCCTTCGCTCTTCTGTCCCCCAACGAGTCCTCTTTTGTCCCGGAGTCTGGAGCAAACGAGTTGTGTAAGCAAAGGGACCGTTCCTTGGCCAGTGAGAGACTAAACCCAGATGACAGGGTGCTCAGGAAGAGCTGTTCTGCTTAAGTGGATTTCCAGGGTGATGGAGAGTTAGACAGACAGAGACGTCATTTCCTGTGAGCCCTCGTCATGGGAAGTGCCCAGGGACGTACTTGCGAGCCTTCCTGAGTGGAACTTCAAGGTCATCACTGCACCTACTGTGACCTCCTCCGGCCCTCAAGGTCAGCGCTGTGAGCGGCGTCACCCGTCATGTGGCTCTGCAGCCCTAAGGGCAGAGGACGTGCCAACCCCAGGACCTTGCTTGGCACTGCCTTTTTTGCAAAAATCTCTAATATTTGCTTGTTTCTGTGGCTCCTTGGAATCTAGGACTGGAGCTCATCAGGGAATAATAAGGAATTAATTTATCGAAGGTTCAAGTTATTTCAATTCTGATCAGTCAGTGGCATACTGGAAAAGATAAGGGACAGAAACGCGTTCAGTACCCTGTGGGTGCTGGGCTTTGTGCTTGGTGCTTATGTTTTCCCTTTCAGCTCATCCCCCAGTGAGGTGCCGGAGATGTTTATATTTCCCTTTTGGTTTCCCCAGGAGGACCCCAAGGTCCCCAGGTGTGGGGTGGCCTTGGTGGCGGCAAGCCCGCCTGGTAGGAGAGCACCTGGCGCCAGAGCTGAGGTTGGAGCCCTGGTCTCCCAGACGTCCCTGGACCTCCATTTCCCCTTATCCCATCGTGTTGCCTCCTGGCGGAAAAGGTGGCTGGAGAGTGAGGACTGTCTCTGTGTCCGACGTGGCTCCTGCTGAGTCGGCTGCTTTGTGTCTTCACCGTGAAGAAAGGCTCCACGCTGCCTGTGTGCCAAGCATTTCACGGGGAGGCTTGCGCCCAGCGGTGCCCAGTAATGCGCATGTGCAGAGGCCGCGCCCTCCAGGGAGGGGCCGAGGACCGGAGAGCGCATCCCTTAGTGTTACCGTCTCTCCTTTATTAAATATTGATGCTTCAGCACTTAATATTTTCCAAAGAGCTTCATGTTTGCTGTTGCTGTTTCCCACACGCTCTGGTTGGGACAGGAGCCTTTATTTGGGGGACACAGAAGTGGAAGAACACTCGAGGGCTGGCGCCGTGCCCTGACCGTGTTGGGCGCGAGTGTGGGTAATCCCCTCACCTTCCCCGAGGGCCTGGGAGGAGGGCGTGGCTTTGTCGTTTTGTAAATGCAGTGACTGGGCTCAGGAGGTTCAGGCTTGCCTAGGTCAGAAAAACAGCGAGTGGGAAGCTGGGATTTGAACGTGAGTGTGCCTTATTAAAAAGCGGTTGAGGACTTTGACCCTTTTTAAGGCCTTGTCATCAAAAATTATTCCTCTGCATCCAATAACCATGTCATTGACAGAAGAGGTCACTCTTCTTCAAGTTTTTAAAAATGTATTGATTTCAAAGACAAAGAGAAAGGGGGAGAGAGAGAAATATTGATTTGTTGTTCTACTTATTGATGTATTCATTGATTGATTCTTGCATGTGCCGTGACTGGGGATCAAACCCACAACTGTGGCATATCTGGCCAGGGCAAGAGATCACTCTTTGTAGATGACTGATGTGAGGAGTCCCAGCCCTGGTGGCCGCAACAGTAACAGCAATAGCAGCAATACTTGTTCTGCATTTCCTGTGTGCCCATCATGACCCCAAATGCTGTGCATGTAAGAACTTACTTAGTTCTCACTCGTCCATCCAGTGCCATGGTGGGGGGGCGGGGGGCTGTCTCACCCATTGTAGAGATGCGGACACTGACAGAAAGCTTAAATAAATTATCCACTGAGCCACAGAAAGAGCCAGAGGCCAGAGGCAGAGCCAGACAGGCAGTCTGGCTCCAGAGTCCAAGCTCTCAATTTTATTAGACAGTATTATGGTGTTTTCTAGACTGTTATTATTTTCCCCTCAGGACACTCCTTTGGTACCACTTACTTTCCTTCAGTTTCTGTTCTGTCTGGTTCACCGTCCCCGACTTCCCAATCTCCTTCAGCACATACTTCAATTTGCTTTTTTTAGGTTGGGGTCGCAAGATACCCATAGAGGTTCCTCAAAACGCAGTTTGACAACAGGGCAGGAGTTTAATTTGTGCCTCCTCTAACTTGCCACTTCTTCTAATTTCTACCACAAGGTGGCTCTAAGACTTGGGGACACCGGAGCCCAGAGTCAGGGCTGGCTTCTCTTCTTTCTCCTCTCCCTCCACACTTTGCCCTCAAAACGTGGCTTCTTGTCCCTCCTCTGGCGTCTTCCATGGAACAGTCCCCCACTGTCTGTCCCACACCCCGTTTTTAGAGTATTTTGCTGAATATTCTCATTCTAACAGAACCAGATAGGAACCGAGGACTGCCGGCTTGCTGGCCCATTCATCTGCCTCCCGTCGCCGCTGTCCCCGGCTCCCCAGGAGGCCTTGAGGGGTCTGTGCCCCAGGCCGGCCCTGGCCAGAGCCTCCTGCTGGCCTGACCGCATCGCGGTCTTCCATTCGTCAGCCTCCCTGGCTGGATGGCACCACCCATCCGTTGTGGATGCATCATCGACTGTGCTCCAGCCACACTCCATGGATGGCAGAGTGGGACCCCCAGGGGCATTTAGGCAAGACTGTAAGCCAGTTCCACATATTCAGTTCTTAGCTCTTAATCTTATCTCTTTGAATTTGGAAGCATCACTTTGCTTCCTTCTGGTTTCTGTAGCACCGGAACAGTGTCCGAGTACATGTTCCAAAATACAGAAGCAGTGGGGACGTGTCAGCACCCATTCTCCGACAGTTACGGCCACACCTCAGCCTGGCTACTGAATATTGCACAGGGAAATCGACAAAGCAATAAACGAGCCTCCAGGAGGACAGCCTCCGGTCGAGAAAGCCGACTTGTCAGGGGATGTATTCTGCTGGGATTGATTGCACTGATGGGCAGTCAGGATGAATATTTAATACCCTCTGGATGCTTCCAAATCTGTTTTCTCCAGTTTCTGAGTGCTGACCTAGCAGATGGGGAGTGCTGAGAGCTTTTTCTTTGACTTCTGTGAGTCCAGGGCATGTGACAATGGCTCTCCTTGTCACACTGTCTAGTAGGTGACAAGCTGCCTCAGCCTTCAGAGGGATTAGCCCCAGCTTTCTTTCAGGAAAACCTGGGGTTCTTCTTCTACCCAATGAATGTGGCTTCTGCCTGCTGGCTGCTCGGAGGTGGAGGCATGAGGGCAGAGCCCGCAAAGAGCCCCAGTTTCCTGCCACCCTCGGGCCTCGGTGTCCTGGTGACTCCAGGGGCACCTGTTTGTAGTTGGTGAGCTAGGGACCTGTCTGCCTGCAGACAGGTAAGGCAGACGGGGCACATCCAGGTTACTGCTAATAAGCTGTTTCCACTTCCAAACTTTTGTTACCTTGTCCTTGCTCCTTCCCCCCAGTGCCTTCCACAAGCATGTTTGAGTACCTACTGTGTGCCAGTTTCCCTGCTGGGTGCTGCGGCTGCAACATTGGGTGTGGCACAGGTCTGCCTCATGGGCTGTCCTGGAAGGAGAGAAGCACAGGGAAGAGTTTCAGGGGGGGCAGTGGAACCGGCCTCAGGTGAGGGACATAGGCCTGTACAGCAAATGGGCTTGCGGGGCGGGGGGGTGGGGTGCAGGGAAGGAGCAGAGTGTGGACAGAGAACACGCATCCTGCTTTGACATGACGGAAGCATGGGGGCAAGGAGGGGTCTTCCCCAGGCAGTGGCCAAGGGCCAGGGGAGCCCCCTTTGGACTGGGAAGCACGCAGGGCCACCATAGGTGATGGTGAAAAGCAAGGACAGACCAGCCTGTGTATGCATCCCACTCTGCCACCTGCCGGTGGTGTGACCTTGGGCAAGTGTTTTTTATAAAACTGGTGATAATGATATGTACTTCACAGGACTGGTGAAAACCAAGTGGTTGATACTTATAAAGCATTTAAAATACCGCTCCGCCAGCACTTAGGGTTGTATAAGTTTGTTAAATATGAATATTCTACACTGAGCAATTAGGACTTTATATCATACTTAATTATATACCCCTTTTAATAACAATTTGTAATAGTCCCTTTACTACTCTAAAATGAAATTCATAGACGATTTAACATTTCTACTCACATAACCTTTACAGATTGTTACAATGTGCTGATTGTGGCATAAAGGAGGAATGTTTTAGAAAGCAGTTCATGATAAAATAATGACAGGCTTTAACCTGTCGGTGCTCAGAGGCACACATTAAGAGGCGCAGGACTGAGGGGGCAGCAGCTGGGCAGGGGCGCTGCCCGTCTGTCCCTACGTCATGGACCGCGTCAGCCACGTCATGAACAGAGTCAGTGACGTCACAGACCTCGTCAGCCTTACCTCCCCAAGCGGCACTGCCCTTCGGTTTGCGAAATCCTGAATGACTGCAGCGAGGGTGCTGAGCAAAGCAGAGAGACCCTCCCTTGATCTACCAGACAGGTGTTCAAACTGCGCCAAAAAGAAGGCGTTGTGTTGATAGTAAAATGGAAGCAGGTCCTAGGCGCAGGGCCAGAGCTCTCACCCGTGAGAGTGTCACTGGGCAGTCACACGGGACACGGAGCAGAGGTTTGCTGCACGGAGTCACCTCAGATTGGGCTCACATCCACGCCGGCCCTGGTGCACTGCATTCCTGGTGAGGGAAGACTGCCCACAGGGCGGGCTCTAAGCTGGGAGTGGCAGGCTCCTCTTGCTGATTTGGAAGCTCCCCCAGGCGGAGGCGGAGGCTGGAGGCTGAGACACTCGGCTTCAGGCCAAGTGTAAAGTTTGAAAAGAGATGATTAGGGCCTTAAATAAGGCCCGGTCGTGGGGAGAAAGCAGAGCACAGGGCCGAGGGCGGTGCTAAGGATGTGGGACTGTAAGTCCCCAGGCGACAGCTCCCTGAGGGGCATGGGACCCCGAAGGCACGCCGGGTCCCTCGCAGGCTTGCCGAGGTGTGCCTTCCTAACTTCCTCTGCTGCACGTGGCCCCCTGCTGTACCCCGAAAGTGGTGCCTGGAGAAGGTCTCACCTTGGCTCACCTGTCCCCTCTCTCCAGGTGCCCCTGTGGTCTCCTCCTCTGCCTGGGGGCCACCTACTCAATTTGTTTTTCAGGGCCTAGCTCAGATGTCACATACTTTTGGGAAAGGTCTCTCCCTCCTGTCACAATCAGGATTGAATGCCTTTCCTTTACATTCCCATACCTCCCTGAAAACATTAATCACATATTTATTCAGTCATTCACTTACTAAATTGAGTAGCAGGTGATTGGGTCGCAGTGTCTGCCCTTCAGATGCACATTACTTAGTAGGAAAGAGAAGGCTTTGGAAAATGACCATTGTGAGTAAATCAGTGACTAACAAGTGCGGGCGAGGGGGAACAGGGAACTCCGCACGCTCTCAGCGAGTTGTACGTTCGTGCAGGCAGTGTGGGGACTCCCGGAAAAATTTAGCACAGGGCTGCCGTTTGGTCCAGCAGTCCCCCTGCTGAGTGTTCATCCAGGGAGAATGAAAACACTGATCTGTGTCCCTGTGTGCATCGCGTTATTATGTACAAGAGCCAGGATAGAAACGCAGCCCAGGTGCCCGCTGAGAGGTGAGTGGAGGCGAGAAGCTGGGGTCTGTGTGTGCAGTGCACGGGGGCTCAGCCACAAGAAAGGGTGAAATCTAGCCATTCGCAACAACACGGACGGACCTAGGGGATATTATGTGAAGTGGCATGTCATAAGTCAGGGAAAGACAAACACTGTTGCTGTCACATATGTGGAACCTTAAAAAAGGTGTCAACAGGATAAAACAGAAACACGTATAGATATAAAGAACAGGCTGATGGCTGTTAAAGGGGAGGGGGCTGGGCGCACAGGAATACAGAAAAGAGTTTAAAAATTAAAATTAAAATTTTTTTAAGATGGGGGAAAAGAACGTTGCCTCAGAGCAAAATGGTG